>WBMY01004650.1:1720519-1876923 GCA_013397315.1 Donacobius atricapilla
CCCCCTCCTTCTCCCCCCCAGCCCCCGCCTTTCGCGATCGGCGGAAAAATGTCGGTCTGCCTGGCGGAGCGGCGCGGGGAGCGGCGGCGGGGAGAGCTGTGCAGAAGGTGCAGTTTGAATTATGCTTCTTCCCCCTCCGGCAGCTCTGTGGTGGCCAAATGCAGTTCTCGCTGCTGGCCATGTAAATAACCGGGGCTGCTGCTACCCCAGTGGCTTTAAATGCATCGCGGGGCTTTCCCCCTTCCTAAAAAAAAAAAAAGCCCTACCACCAACAAAAATCCAAACCCCGTTTCCCCCCGTGCCAGCCCTTTAAATGCTCGGAGCAAGTGTACATTTCCATCTGAAATCAACCCAAGTGTTACTGGCAGTGTATTTTCTCGGAGAGAGGGGAAGAGGGGGGATCTGGTGTTTAGACCCAATAAAATGCTCTGCTCCAGTGTAAATATTTACAGGTTATTAGTGACTTTTTAAAAAACATTTTCAGTGAGGTCTGTTATTTACAGTGTGTCATAAGTTATTAATGTTCATTGCCTAAGTACCCTGCTAAATCTGTCTCATGCCTTAGAACAAAGTCGACAATTGGCATATTGTTTAAAGTATGAAAAAAATGTGAGTGGGTTTAAAAATTGGAAATATCTGTATTTTTTTCAGAAGTGTAAATATTGCTTTGTAGCTGTCAAACTCCAGCCCTTGGGTACGAGACAAAGAAGTATATTTTGATTAATTTCTCTGTGAAACTGACTTGTCACCTATTCAAAGTTTTCTGGAACTTGGGGCATGCCAAGAGAGAGTCCTGCCTGTTGTATGAACTCTGCTTCTTTTCTTGCCCAAAAAAGTTCTGCGTGATGTCCAGTGATAGGCAGAGGTCAGTGGAACTTGGGGAATGACAAGAGAGAATCCTTCCTTGTGTATTAATTCTGCCTCTTTTCCTTCCCCAAAAAGTTCCCCACGATGTCCAGTGATAGGCAGAGGTCAGACGATGAAAGTCCAAGTACCAGCAGTGGTAGTTCAGATGCCGATCAGAGGGATCCGCCTGCACCTGAACCTGAAGAGCAAGAAGAACGAAAACCCTCTGCCACGCAGCAGAAAAAGAACACCAAACTATCCAGCAAAACTACTGCGAAGCTATCTACTAGTGCAAAAAGGTAAAGGGGAGAATGAAACATCCTGCAGTATTTTTGCACAGTATTTGGAGTCGCAGTACTTGAGCTGCACTTGTCAGGGCAGAGGGATTCTTCTTGTAAAGCTATGTGGAAGGGAGTGAACTATCAACTGTGGTAGCACAGGACCCTGCTAAGTGGTGTTTTAATTAATCCACATCTTGTTAGGGTTATCAGTTACACAGAATTGTCCTATCTCTTTGAAAGAGTTGGTACAGAACTTGGTACCTTACAGTCTGACTGGGAGGGGGGCACCTAGGTATGTTTTCTATTTGCAAAAATGTGTGAGAGACGTTTGGCACTTTTTTCTGAGTTAGGTTTCCATGCCTGATTGGTATAGGGTGGAGTCCTCCTGGAGTATTTTATTGTGGTCTATAGACTGATGACAGGTCTGTAGACTGATGAATGCTGTCTAATTAAAGAAGTCATAAAACCTCAGTGGCTTCTCTGGGCCTTATGAGAGCTTTCCTTGATGATGCACAGGAGGGCCTTACGCACCTTGAAGGAATGGGTTCATTCTGCCATTCTTTTGGGAGAAACTTAGATGAGTTTTCTCCCTTAGGATCTGCGGATTTTAACAGTGACATTCTACAGGTAGCCTCTGCCTTTAAGTATGAGAATCTTCAGAAATTGTGTTTAGTTACATTAGTTGCACTTATATGCAAATAAAAGCTTATTGACAGTCTGGCTCTCAAGACCTATACTCTGGTAATTTTCTCAAAGATCAGCTGTGTGAAATACTCAAACTTTACATTCTTTAATTCCAGCTGTCTTTGGTGTTGAAATATAACTTATCAGTGCTTTCCTTGGAGCTGCTTTTTTTTTTTGCAAACATTTACAAGTATCCTGTAGGAAGAAAAGTTGTAAAATAGCTGTAGGAGCTTCAAATTTTGCTTATTCAGCGCCAGTGTTGTAGTTACGATTTTTACGAACATTTTAGTAATTTTGTATTGGACTTAAACTTAGTAAATTCTTTTTGAAATACGTTTAAATTGTTGCAGAGAATGGCTGTGTGACTTTGATGACTTTTGAGCTTGTTAAAGAACCCCTTTGAAATTGGACTGGCTAAGGGGAAAAAAGTTTTGCTACTGCTATGTAGCACTTGTAATTTGTTGTAACTTGCCTTTATTTAAAAAGACTGAGATACAGGTTTTTGACACTGAGTTTCCCCATCTTGTCTTTATTTCACTTATTTGTTGCAAGTCTAATTCCATGCGTCTCAGTTTGGTAGGCTGACTGAACGTACTGATATTAACACAAGGACATCCAGAGCAGTTTCTGTTAGCTCATCCTTTAACACCTGCTATTTACATGAAATTCACAGTATTGCTCATATGGATCCTTTTGTGAAGAGAAGTCTTACTTCATATTTTTAAGAGGAGTTTAGGAAGTGTACTTTGAAATTGCACCTCTTATGTTCCTGAATAAACTTAAATTGACATAAAGTTTTCAGTACTCATTTTTCAGATCTTAACTCCTTGTGAATATTTTTAATAGAGTAAAGTTGTGCACGGATTATTTCGAGTTATTGTGTCACTTTTTATCACATAAATACAGCTACTGTATAAGGTTGCTGGATGAAATGCAGCAGAAGGTATGGAGAGAAGCAAAGTTGATCCAGAGAGATTATTCCAGTAACAGAGACAGCCTGGCAGATCTGCAAATCCATTTTTTAAACACACTGCAAAGTAGTAGGTAAAATATTGTGAAAAGAGTGTGTCTGCTGCCAGCACGGTTCACTTGAGCCTCAGTCACAGGTCCTGTAGCTCTGGTTTAAAGTCACTGTCAAATCTGCCTGTGCAGGCTCCCCCCCCGCCTCATTTGCATATTAGCTTGAAAAGAAAATCTCCCCGGTAAAAAGTGCTCGGATGTGAGAAAGAGTTACTTTTCTGAATAGTTGCAGGAAATTTCTACCCAACTCAGCCAGAAGTGTTCTGTTTACATGCAGTGTGGAGCAGGAAAAAAGCTGCAAAGTTTCTCAGCTGTGGGATTTGGGTTATGCCTCTGAGAACAAAGAGGAAGCAGCCATGTTAGCATTACTGAAGGCAAAGCCAATCTTGCATTTAACTGCATGGTGGTAGAGGGCAGTGTAATTCCCTGATTTATTCTATAGACTATCTCAAATGCTTTGTGTCTGTTCTCATTTCACCAACAGAATCCAGAAGGAGCTAGCTGAAATAACCCTTGATCCTCCTCCTAACTGCAGGTATGTAATGGCTTCTTAAATTATGGTCGGTGGTAGGAAATGAATGTGCTCAGGTTAACAAAAGGCAAAGTTAGTGTTTATGACGGGTGCCTGTTAGACAGAAATTGCATACAGCAAATTGAAGAAACATACAAAATGTTTGGAACTGAAGTTTGATATTTTATGTGCATGTTGGAGGTGTAGTCATTAGTGATTGATGTACGCAGTAAAATCTATTCAGTTTGTTGTTCATAGCTGGTCACTGCCTTCTCAAAACATTAATTATATGAACATCAAAATCTGCTGAAGCTTTCAATGTAATGTCTGCATGTAGTTTGAGCTGGGTTTTTAAGTGCTGAGTTTCTAGAGTGATCTTTTCATTCTGAAGTAAAGAACTGTATTTGATTTTTATGTGCTTTCTCTTAGTATGTTGTTTAACAGATAAACTGAAGTACTGCCTCTAAATTTATGTGTTTGTCGGTCAAAGTTGTAGTCTCTTGATAAAGAATATCTTTAAGGAAGTTCCCAATTTGAGAGGCACTTCTGTTAGGTTTTAGAAAATGAGATTTTAAGCATGGAAGACTGAGTGATTAGGCTTTAAAGTGATGGTTTGGAACTGAAGCACTTGCACTTGATCTGTAGGAAAGTTAGATAGTAGCACAGTTAGCTGATTTCTTTAAAGCTTTTCCATGTTTTACTTTTGTTTAAAGGATGCATAAAAATTCTCATTAGCTGTGAGCATCCAGTGTTTAGATTTGCAGTAAAGCTAGCTTTAAATAATGTTGCTTTCATTTGAGGCATCTCAGTAAGATTTCTGACTGGAAGGTATCTTAATAACTCGTGTAGCCGTGAGCCGTGTACATGTTTTAGAAAAAAAAATGCTGGAAATGCTTTCTGATTCTGTGTTGGAATTGTTTGGCTTTTGAATAGTTGGAAAGGTTTGGTGGGTGTTTTGTGAATTTTATAAAATATGAGCTGTTCTTCTGTCTCACTAATCCCTGAGCACAGGGGCTAAACCAGAGCAGTGTTTCATTGAACCTGTGGTGAAGGCGTCTTGTCCTGAGGACTGTGCTGTAGATTGCCTGTGGCAGTGTGATATATTTGCATGCAGGGTCAGTGGCTCTGTTTGTTTAGGATTTGGTGTTTTGTTTTTGTTTTGTTTGGTTTGGTTGTTTTGTTTGGGGTTTTGGGTTTTTTTTTTGTGGGGAGATGGATTTGGTTTGGTTTTAAATAACTGCTTAAGATAACTTCAAATAAATTACTGGGTTCTAGTTCTGTGTTGGTCCTGCACTTTAAATTTGGACCATCAAAGGAGTATGGTAGAAGAGAAAGCATTTAAATGAAATGGAACCCTGATGCTTTGCTTGCAGTTGCCAAAGGATAATTGTAGCAGTTTCGGGTACAGCCAGTTACAGCTTTTAGAAGGAGAAGCTTCCCCCTTCACACTTTGCAGCACTATCTGATTTTTGGCTCCCTGGGAAAGCATGCTCCTCTCATATTAGCACAAGAGTATTGCAGAGCATTTTGCTTGTGAGCTGGTACAGCCAGATGCCCAGGAATGCTGTTGAGAGTGATGAAAACCCCCCAATGTGTCTAAAATTATTCAAGTTTCTATCCTACAGAGAGTAGGAAAACATGTTATTTTTTGCCAGTGAGGAAGTCAATGCTTCTGTTCCCATAGGTATTTTGAAGAGGAATTCAGTGGATTTACTCAGTAACAACTTTGTGATGAGTGCATTTTTACCTTTTTCAAAATAAAAAAATATACCTACAAGAGAAACAAGCTTCTGTAACAGGAGATCTGGGTTTTCATGATGAGCAGTTTGAACAGAGTTTCAGCGCCCAAAGTATTTACTGTTCCATCAAAACTGACTTGTTAGAAAGAGCCTTTCTGGTACCAAGAGGTAAATACAGCTGTGTGTTATGTACAGAAACAGTGGACACTTTTACTTTCTTGTAGGGTGTAGTAGCACAGATTATGCTACAGACAAACACAGCAGGTTGATGATGCCTCTGCATTGCTCATCAAGCAGCAGAATGCTACTTATCGCATTTCTTGTGAAAGAAGAAGAATTTGTAAAAAAACCCCAAAACATTTAAAAGCCTGGATAATTTGGACATATGCACATGTGCTTTAAAAAAAAAATAAACCTTGTATCTAAGTCCTGCCAAAACTAGTTTTTCATGCACAGTCCTTCCAGTTCTAGAGCACACCCTTATCATTTGCAGTCCACATGTAGCGAGCGTCACAAGAATACAACTGGAAACTAATGCTCTTGTATGCTGATAGTCCTTCTGGTTATTCAGTTACATAAGTAATGAAAAATTAGCAATTTTTAAAATGCAGTAATGACACATATGAAACGTTAAATATTGCTTTAACAGGATACAGTACAATTACTGAAGATTATGTTGAACTCTTTCATATCATGTTAGACACTGATACCTGCTGCCACTTCTCACCTGCCAACGCATCTACCCAGTCACCCCACGGGAGTGACCCGAGGCTGATTTAGCTACTTTAAAATGACACCGACTGGCTGCAGTGTGATTCTCTGATGCAAAAGAGGTGTAGATTTCCCCAGCAATTATTTTTCCTGCAGTCAGCTCTATTGCTATAACATCTGCTTTAAAAAAATGCCAGAGCCCCAAGAAAACCCCATTCCTGGGTATGCTGAGCAGGCCTGGGCTGCACATTAACTTCTAATTTAGGCACTGGGGTAGCAGAATGACAGGCACAGTAAAACTGACTAAACAGTAGTTTTTTGCTTGCCTGTCTCAATAGTAAAGACTGATTTCTGATTCTGTTAGTTGGACAATGAACTGTTGAAAAAATCATGCTGGCATGTATCATGCTGTCATGTTTGTGAGCAGTGCATACGAGCTGCATCTTGGGGGTACCAAATATAACATTTATTATATTCATGCTGATAACTTTACTCTTTAGCATGCAGTACTACTAAGTTCCTGTGATTTTGGTGTGATTTTCAGGAAAGATAAAGCATCAAAAGTAATAAAATTAAATTCAGTTTTTGTCCACTAAATATGTAGGAGAAAAATTAAGTGCTGCTTTCTACTCATATTTTCTTCTGTCCAACAGAAAAGCCTGAAACAAGTCAATTACTGTCCAGCATACACCATAGCACTAGGACACATAGGTAAATTGAGGACAGGTATCTGATTCCATTTTTTCTTTCTTTTGCTGGCTTAACTCAAAACTCTGCTGCTTGATGCAGTGTGCTGTATTTAATTTCTTTTGTGCTTTTAATAGCATAAAGCAAAGCTAAAAAGATCTTGGCCCTATTGCTCCTAGGCAAGCTCAGTTTCAAACCAGGGCCAAGCACTTGTACATACTTCAAGGTGTGGAAGTGTGCCAAACCCCACTGTTACAGACTCTCAGGTAAATACTGCGAAGGTTTTGTATGGAGCGCATGGTAAATCTGGGCTGCAGAGATGCTCTTAAATAGGTTTGACCTATCTGGAAATACTATTTTCAGCTCATAGCATAAAACTGTTTAGATCCGAGGTCACTGTTCTGTAGTTAAGGTTATGTCTGAGGCTGCTGTTGTGACCTGCCCAACTTGGAGGCTGCTGCTCATGTGGAGCAGGGCACTGCTGTCTCCACTGCTCATTGTATTTCCTGGATTTTAGGGCTGGCACAAGTGGGGCTGTTCCCAGTGGTGCTGTGATTTATAGCAGCTTCCTTTAGCTGTTCCTGGCTGCCCTGCTGATCTACAATAACAAAAATGTGTACTCCCAGTTTTCTTTGCTCACTTTTCTTTCATTTCCATTCCTAAATTAAATATTGTTCTTCTTTGTGGAAAAGTTTTTGAAGTTCAATTTAATAACACTCACATCAGCTTAGTTTATAGTTTACAGTCCATTTTACAACAAATCCACTTTAGTGTAAACTTTGCAGGAAATGAATGCAAACACAAAATTCAGTGTGCCCACTCAGAGCTTGATTCATGTGGTTTAAAAAGTGGTGAGTTGAAATAGTGTGTCTTTCCTATGCAAGCAAGAGAATGTAAGTCTTTTATATCCTGTACTGTAAATTGGCTTTAATCTCTTGTCTTTGTTAAATTGAAAATCAGATATTTGAAAGCAAGTGGTTAAAAAGAAAAAAGTAAAATGGAAAGGCCAGGCAAAGCACATGCCTTGGAGCTCTGGTCAGAGAAACAACTTGCTTTCTTTGTAGCTGCTGGGAAATGGGACTTACTGCTAAGGGAAACCCCAAAGGCTCCCTGCTCTGTCTCATCCTCCAGCCAGTAAGTGCCTGACCTTATAGGTCTGCTGGAAAGATTTTCCTTAATAGAGATTACAATATTGATTCCTATTTATTTTCAAGCATTGTATGCTAATACACACTAATGTCATTTCTTAAGCAGTACTACAAAAGGTGGCAGATGATGATTTTGCTGTTTGTAACTTCTCCTAGACTTGCAAATAGGTTGATGGTTTATGGGTAGTTCATTTTGAAATTATTTATTTTAAAATAACACTCCAAATTATGTGGACTAAGAAAAAATGGAAGCAAGGTGTGTAAGGGGTTTGTTTTAATACAGGATTCTTCTGCTTCCTAAGTACAACATTTCTCCCTTTCATTAGTGCCACATCTTGGGCTAATTCCACCCTGCAGAGTGTTGCCAACGCCAGGGTCTGGAGTTTGACACAAAGAAGAATGCCTGCAAAACCCTGGCAGGCGAACACTATTACTGCTTCAGTTATGGACCCATGAATCCAGATGTTTGTAACTGTCGGACTGTGCTTGTTATTCCATCAGTGTGGGAGCACTGCAGTATGTGTTTAAAGCAATATTGTGAAGGTATTTCTCAGACCAGCAATTTAAGCTCTTTCAGTTGAGCTGTCTGAAACAATGAGGAGCAATGAACAATTGTGCTGGTGGTGCAGGCTCATCCACGTGCAGAGGGAGCGCTGGATTTGAGCTAAAGCAGCCTTGTGTTTGTGAGGAAGGTGCTGCAGCTAAGCTTGCAGGAGCATTCCTTTTGTTAACATACTCTGTCTGCAGTAAGGTTATAGGCAAATGTTTACTCTGCAAACAGTTGTGCCTGTTGAAGATGTTACTGTACAGCTGTGGTTAGCTCCAGTTCTGCCACAGAGGTGACTACTCCAGTCAGAAAGTGAAGCAGATTCATGTGATTACTCTGTAATGCTCCCCGGGGAGGGGAAAAAAAAAAAGAAAAAAAAATAATCCAAGTTTGCTTAAATGATTTTAATAGGTGATTCAAATGAACTCTGCTTGGTTTTTCCTCTCTCCTCTCAGAGCAGGCATTGTTCACACAAAGCTTTTTACCACACGCACCAGGATGTGAATAAACCAATCCATTCCTTTGTCTCTCAAATCTAGTAAGTTTCCCTCTCCCCTTTGTCAAAACCAGGCATTCTGTTGCTTTTATGAAATAAGGAGGAGAAAGAATATATTGCATGCAGTCAAATAACAGGCCTTTATACAGTAGCACAAATGTGTGCCCATCTTCACATATATGTCTTTTTCTTCCACTCAAGCTGTTGACTTTTCAGATCAGTGTAAGTCCCCAAGTTTTGTGTTTATTCTGTTAATTTCTTGTTGGGCAAATGTCTTCATAGTACTAAATACTGAATCCCACTGAGAAAAAAAAAATGTCAGTTTTTCTGGTTTCCACCTCTGCAGTGGAAACCCAGTTGTGAACACTAAACAGTTCCCTACAGAAGAGCAGTTGCTTAAATTGTGTAAGAGATAGTTATGTTAAGACTATGTCCACAAATGCTTGTGCTGAAGCTGAACAAGCAAATTTTTAAAAAAATCACCCAAACTCTCCTTGATAATGTATCCTGTGACACTTACATTATGCTTTTTATTGGCTCTCCCTGCCCAGCATTTTGTCACCACTGAGGGCAATAAATGCGTTCTACATGAAAAGAAAGCTGAAGTTTGCAGAATGGTTTTGAGAATTCAACCCACACGATTATTTCTAACACTTCCTTCCCTATACAGAAGTTTACTGTTAAAAAGATACAATGAAGAGTGTTCATGACTCTTCTAAAAGCATGTTTGAAGTCACTCTCAAATGAATATTGAAATTCTACTTGTTAGTATTGCCCATCTCTGATTTATCTAGAATTATTTCTCCTAAGCGTTTTCTTCCCTTCTCCTTCTTCCTTCCTTTTCTTTAACCAGAAGGCTATAGTCCAGGTCAGAGTAGGAAAGAGTAGTGTAATTTAGCACAGCAGTCAGAAGTCTGGTATTTTTGTATTTCTGTCCAGTTGTAGTAACAACCTTTATGTTACAGAGGGGCTTTTACCTTATTTGCTGGTAGTGAGTGAAACTGCTTAAGGAAGAGGGATGATGCAAATCTAGAAAGGCATTTCAGTAAAACATTTAAGTGTTAACTAGAGACAGAGTACACTATTATTTAAGACAGAGTACACTATTATTTAATATACTTTCATTTTAAAAATGCAATAATGAAAGATTCTGTAACTCCTGAACATTTTGAACTGTGAGAATATTTAAATTACTTTCTTTTCAGTTGAGACTAGATGACAGATCCGTTAACTCAAAATGCCTCAAATTTGGGGGTTTTTTTCCCCTTTGCTAGTATTGACCTCCTGCAAGCTATAAACCAAGGTTTTGTATCAGCCCCCACACAGTGAATTTCTCATGCAAGTATTCTCAAAGGCATAATTAAGAGAGGGTTATGCAACACAAATCAACATATCTACTCATGAGAGTAAGTTTTCATGCCTGCAGATTTGCAGGTTTGACACTTGTGTGAGCAGTGTCTGCAGTACTGTCCTACCTGCTCTGAAATCTGTGTTAGTCCAAACATTATATAGATATTTCACTAGTTTTCAATACAACTACTGTCAAAATGAAAAGAAAAATAAAATTAACGGTTGTCTACCCACTTCAAAGTTGCAGAAATATTTCAAGCACTTTTCATTCAGCTACTGGTGTTAAAGAGCTGATGCTTGTTATGTCCTGAGTTTTATCTGGAAACAATAGAAAAGCCTGACCAGTTTTTTAAACAATTCTTTAGGTATTGTTGTGCAAAAATTTCTGAAAAAGGCCAAGTAATGCATCTTAGAGTTAAAGACAAATATGCTTTTTGGATTTGTATAAGTGTACAAAGGCCCTTCAGGCTCTGTGATAAAACTGACTATAATATGCCATGTATATGCATTTTTATTTCTTTTTACACTCAAACTGTGCACTGCTCACCACTGCCAGCTTGTCATACTTAGTTTGTGATCAACAGTGTGTGTGGCAAGGTCCTAGCACTGAATGCTTCCCCCTCAGACTGACTTGTCTCTGTGTATCAGTTTCTTTACTATTACAGACTTGCGACATCTACTTCAATTTACCAAAGTGCAAATGCAAGAGAATCAGCTAAAAGGCATCAAATCCTTTATGTAAAATCGCCTAATTCCTATCAAACTGATCAGTGGAGGCTCCCTGGAGCTGGCATAACTCAGGTTTGCATAGATGTGGAACATTTTCAGACAGGTAGTACAAAGATCAGTAAAAATTCCGTGAGCATATTTTCTGAGTTCAGGGCTGGGTAGGCAGGAGCCGGGGTATCCAGCTGCCATCTCAGCCAGGGGCATGTGTACCATTAAGATATCGAGGAGCTGTGCTGCTCCTTTACATTGATGCCTTGCTTTGAGCCAGTAACTGCTGGTGATAAATGAGTCCTGGCCTGCTTGTGTTAATTTGGATTAATTTTCCCTGTGCAGAGAGTGCATTGTACTGCTACCTAGTTCAGAACTGTGGCTGGAGTAGTTGTTAATTTTATAGCACTTACTGTAAAACAGAATGGCCAGACCTTTTAGGAACTCATATACAAGTTTAGTTGACAATGATTAAACTACCATTGTAAGCATCACTTGCAGAAACAAAGGAGGGGTAAGATTTTTTTTGATGAAACACCAAAGTGACCTGTAGTTAGCAATGAGTCACTTTCAGTTTGGAAGAATCTGTAGAGGACCATCTGACAGTCCCTAGTAACTGATGTTTTCCTTATTGACGAGGATACTGACCTAGAGCATATAAATACTGCATTTGGAGTTAACAGTGGGGACAAAAGCATTGTAGGCACATTGGAGGACAGGACTAGAATGCTAAGTGATTGGGGCAAATACAGGAAGTGACCTTAAAAATAGTGTGTCATTTAATAATGAGAACTGCAAGGTACAGCACTTTGATAGGCATAATCAGCTGCACAAATCCACGGGAAAAAAAAGTGTGGAGGAGGAGAAGTTCTTCACAAGGTGTAGCCACTTTGAGGATCATGTGCTTTGAAGGAAGGAGGAAAGAAAGGAAAAGATCTTCGGATATAGAAGGAAGTTGTTGCACAGGAAATAAGGCAATTGTTGCTAGTCCATTTGGTAGTTATGAAAAGCAACTTCAGTTGCCATAGTGAAGACCTAATATCAATGTAGGAATACCTGGGCATAAAGACAGTATGCAAAAGGTGGTGGGTCTGCATTGCCAGAGGTTTTCAAGAAACAAAGGACCGACAGGAGCAGTTTAGATACAGTTGATTCTACTTCAAGGAGAAAATTGACTAAGTGACCTCTTAATGACCAGTTTGACCAGACTATCATTTATACTGGATTTAAATTATAATGCTAAAGGAAAGCTTGCAGGGAAGTGATTTTCATTTCATTTTAAAACTGTATTTTAGTCAAGGTTTTTTAGTGTAATCACCCTGGAAGATATACAAGTGCTATGATTCCAAGCAGCAGCCACAATTTTTTAAAAAGTCTCTAGAAGTGCGCAGATTTTATCCTGTTGTCAGTCAAAAAAAGCAAATGTCTTGTGATTTTTCTGCTGATTTATTATTCCACTTTGTCCCCCTCCCCCCTGATTTTGGCTTTGTTTTAATTTTTTACCTAATCCCACTTTAATTGCAGAAAGTCGTCACCTTCTGCTAACTAGAAATAAACTAAGCATGTGTCCTCCATTCTCCAGAGCTGTGTACCTTTGCAGGAAACAAATAGCACAGTAGATCTGCAGTAGGTCTTGATTTTTGGTATTTCATACGCTCTGTGCTTGGGTTCTCTGTGTTTGTTCTACAGGCACGTAAGTATCTCTAACACTGAGCTAAACAAAAGCAAGGGGCATTTTTGCAGTAGCTATGCAAGCACTAATGCATCTTGCCCAGCACCCTGAATGGATTCAAGCACATCAGAAATGAGTTGTGTAGCACTGTCTGTGACCATGCATCCTGTCTCGAAGCACCCTCTGGAATCAGAGCTCAGAGGGTTGTAGTGAAAATGTAAGCAGCCTGGCAGGTTTCCAGCTGATGAGTTAATGCTGCTATAAACTTGAGTAGTTCCTCTCTGAGGCATGCAGAAGGGTGCAGGCGCTGGGAAGGTAGCCAGCAAAGTCAAAGAACAGACAGCAAAGCTAAAGGCCAGCCTCAGGGATTCACAACAAATTGTCTTGGAGGTGAGTTCCTCCCTTGCCAGAAACCCTTCATGTAGCTTTGGTGGCAGGGCTGGACATCAGTAAGCAAATTAAGGTTCTCATTCAGTGCAAAACCGGCCTGCCTTTTGGGAGCTTGTTTAACACAGCTTGAGCAAAGGTAACTGTGCCCAGCACTCAGGCCACTCTGTGACTGGCTCAACAGTACAGGTGCTGCAAAAAGCCAAGCGTTCTCAATCAGTGTTGGCTCAGTTCATTGAGCTTGAAGCTGCAGAGAGGGGGTTCAGGTTTGAGCTCAGATTATCACTTCACTCTGAAGCCTAGACATGGAAGTCAGCAAAATGTGATGAGGTGAATCAGTAGAGCATCAGCTGGTCATATTTCGTTGGGCAAATGGAAACATGGGTGCTCTCCTTTCTCTAAGGGAAGGCTAGCAGCAGAAAGCTGGTTTTGTTTGCAATTTCAGTAAGGTGTTTATGCTGTAAATGCTTTGAGCAGAGTGGGTTTTGAGGGGTTGGGAAAGTGTTTCAGTAGCTAGCTATGCAATAGGAGAGATGTTCAGCTGATGGTGGTTCTTGCTGTGAAGGCTGCTATTGCAGCAGACAATGGGCCAATTCCTCCCCAAATACACCTTTCCCGACAAAGGACCTCTCTGCTGTGTCCCCAGTGCCTGGGGTTTGGTAACACTTTAGCTGGTGTTTGTCCTTCCCCCTGGTGTCTCAACATCCAAGACTTAATCCAGGTTGGAGGATGTGAGGGTCAAGTGAAGTGGTGCAGGGATGTTTAGTTGTCGCAGAGCTCTGTGTTGTCATTGTGCATCACTGCCTGCCCTAACTTGTTCATAGATACCTTGGGCATATCTGTATCTACTTCATTAATACCAATGGCAAAAGCTGTAGTTGGACGTTACAGATTTAGCAACATCTTCCTCTAGAGATACCCTGAGGGCCCAGAGAATCAACATCCCTATGCAAATATCTGACTTTCTGTTCAGAGCTTTGGACTTCGAAGGAAAAGAATGAGTTTTGGGTTAATTTCTGTAAAGCTAATGCAAAGAGAGGTCTTAAGAAAAATCTGCTTTCACTGAACACTAAAGCTGTATTCACATGGAAGCAAATCTAAGTGATCTAAGTTACACAGCACAGCCTACTGCACATTTGCATCGCTCAAGTGATAGATATTCTTACAGGTAGAAATACTATAGAACCTAAAATTCTACAAGCATGATGAAACACTAATCTGAGATTAGTCTTCACATGATAAACTATTGGAAACACAGTGGCTGAAAAAGTGTTTCTTCTCTGGAGTAGAGATTTTGTATGATACCCCTACAAGTTTTATACAGCCAGGTATAGCTCCATGTTTCCCTTCTTCCACAGAGACTCTTGGATTACTGGGATAGTGTGAAGAATTGCAGTAGCAACCCGGCTGCTGTGTATTTTGAGTTTGGTTTGCTTCTTCCTTTTTTTTTATAAGCCAGAATTCCAGGTGGTGTACTTAGTTATACCAGAGCAAACATACCAGAACTTGTTTTTTTAAAAAAAGAAACAAGTTTTTGTAGTGAAAGGGACATAATCAAAACAAAGCAGTGATTTGTTTGATAATACAGAGTAACAAACCTTAAATAGATCCATATGTGGAGAAGTCAGTTACTTTCAAGGTGCTCTGAAAACAAATGCAGTGAAAGCATTTTACTTTTAAGTTTTTTGTTTGGTTTATTTTTCATGGTAATACTGGAGACTAGCATTATTTAAAGTCTTTGTTTTCTGTTAAACTTGCTTGGGATTTTTGTTTTAAGAATAGAAGAAGCAAAATAATTTCTTATCAGTTAGAAGGCAAGCTAACAGTAGCAGCTGTCAATGCTACAACAACTATTGTAAGCTGAGCACCATGTGGTTCTTGCAGATATAAAGGGCATTCTGGCAAAATTCCTGTACAATGACCAGTGTGCCTTACTACAAGTTTGAGCAGGTAGGGTCAGGGATGGAGGAAATGGAAAGCGATGTGAACTGTAGTACTCTGATAAATGACTTTTCATCCTTCTGGATGCTGTTTGCATTGCCTCTGAATTTCTCTGCAGCCTGTACTTGATATTTTTGCTATAGATGGCTACTGTCTACTTTTCATTCAGGCGGGACTGTAAAAGAGATTTTGATAACTCTGCTTTTTTTTCCTGACATACAAGTTGATGTGCTTAATTTTTCTTTACTCCCAGATTCTGACCTTGGAAAAAAAAATACAAACAAAATCTCTTATCTGGATTGTCAGACTCAGCTGTGCTTGCACTCACTTTTTGTTTTCAAACATGCGAGTAAGGAGACAGGAATGACAGTGAACACACCTCTCCCCACACCTGAGATAAGCTGGATACCTCCCTGCTTAAATCATCCATCCAGGCTGGCAGCTTTCCAGTAAAGATGACATGTGCCCACCAGTGTGATAGCAGCTGGTTTCAGGAGGTGGGAAGATAAGAGTGCTGTTTGAAAAAAAATGCTCCAATAGAAATATCACTTTGGTTTTCTGGTTCTTGACAGTGTGCGAAGAACAGGTAATTATGAGAGACTATATTGCCAAAGGTCTTAGTCCAAATCCATTTATGCCCAGAGGAGTTCCATGTTTGTTAACTTTGAAAGAGCCATTGGCTTTTGAAGCCTGAATGAAAAAAAAAAAAAAAGGCAACACTAAATTGTGCAGTGAGCAGTCCATGCAGTGCACTCAATGTTATTTCTGAAAGTAATTGTGTTGATCTTTTTCTGAAGTTGGTCACTGATCACACTGAGGGGTCGGTCCTGGTTAGCTTTGCAGTCGATGCCATAAGCAATGCTTGACGAGTGTCTGAGAGATGCTGTGCTACATCTGCTTGTGCTTTCCATATGCAGCTCTCTGTTCCCTTCAGTCATCTGGCAGAGTGCAAAGCACCGTGAGTCATCCTGGCACTGCTGGAGTGTGTAACTACAGTCTCTAAGCTAGGTGCAAGCCAGAGCCTGGCTTTTATCCAGTTTGGATGCAGAGCAGGACACAGAAACACCCCATTGTTCTGTTCTGCCTTAGGTGCGTGGATAAACTGCAGTATGAAATTGCCCCAGCTGCATGTGTTCCTCAGAGGCTGAAAGCTCTGTTAGGGGTGAACATGTTCCTGGGGCACCCCAGCTCTGCTCCAGAGCCAGCGGTGCAGCACTAGGGCAGGACGCCTCGTTTTCCTGCCGAGGAGCGGTGCTGGGCCAGTGTACTGGTGGTGCAGCCGAGCTCTGCTTGCAGTGTGGCTCCCAGTGCCTGTGCTAATGGGCACTGCGCCTCTCAGTCTGTCACCAGTTTCTCTGAGGTTTTTTCTAGCTCTGAAGTTTTAATGGTGGAGTCTGGATCACCACTAGAATAGAAATTTGGGCAAAAAGATTTTCCTGAGGGAAGTTTGAAAGACAGAAGCTTTGCTGGAAAACCTTTCTATTCTCATTCTTTGAATGTGCAGTAAGCTGTTCCTGATATTATTAATTCTTCTGGCAGGTAGAGTTAATTTATGTATTAGTCTTCATGCTGCTGTATGAATTATAGATTTAATTATGGTCCAGATGCTCAGAGCTTTGCCATTCTTCTGTATGTTAAATATAAAGAAAAAATAAGTCTGAGTAATTTTTGGCTTACTGAATAAATGTAAACACTTGGAAACTCTGCCAGAGTATAAATAAATAAAGGATTTTGCAGAGAATATTATTACCTACTCCAGGGTATTTGGCTTTGTGGGGAGGATTAGTGCTTTGCTGGGACACACCTTTTTATAGCTTCTACTCTATGCAGGAGAAGATTAAAAAGTTTTCCTATAATTCCGTGTATTTCCAAATTTTCTTTTGCAATTACAGCTCATTACTAGGGGCCAAAGGTTGATTTGAGTTAACGTAGCCATAATGTGAAACACTCTCGATTCCCTGGTAGGTGTAAATAACTTGTAGTACTCCTCTTCTTCTGAGTTATTCAATCTTTTCTTTTCTGTCTGACATAGCCCTTGAAGGTTCTCATCCTGCAGAGCTACTTAAGTGTGTTTGTTTCTTGTCCTAAACCAGTTTTCCATCCTACTTTCTCCTAACCTATATGAAAATTTAAGTTTTGATTGCAGTTTAGTTCCATGAAACTCTTTCCATAACTGTCTGTTCACAGTCAGGCTGGAGATCTGTGAAAAAATCATTTTTTTTACTGAGATTTCATGTGCTATTTGGGCAAGGGGCAAGAATATGAGGTATGTTAAATAACTGGTACTTAACTTCTCTTCATTCCTCTTTTGTTTCTACATTTTTAATTACTGCCTTTCTGCTTTGTGGCCCTGAGTCAGAGAAAGCCCACCTTTCTCACCTTTTCCAGGAAACCATGTGTGTGTTTAAATGCTTTTCCAAAAAGAGTGTGAATTGGCCTTGTTTCAGCTGCCACTAAACATCGCTTGACAGAAGCCTGTGGGATAATATGCCTGTGTGATTGCTACAGAATTGGGGACCAAAAAAAAAATTAAGACTGTACTTATTTAATATATTTCACTATTAGAATATGCTATTTATGCATGCAATAGTATGAAATTTTCAGATGAGGGTCAACTAATTTATTCTTGCAGTTGTCCCCTTATGCGTCTTCTAATTTGTGGGTCAGAAAAATGCATGTCATGATTTCATTTTTCTTTTGGGCACTGCAGCTACCCTGAAGAGTCTGCTCTCCCTTAGACATGAATAACATATTTGATGCATCTCCTGAGGAACAGCCAAAAGTGCATGTTCTGACCTCATCTTTAAGCCTTTCTGTTTCCTTTACTCACACTTAATGAAGTTTCTATCACAGCCATTAAAGATAATTTTGTAAAAGTAGATTATGTTATTATTGTAGTTGTACTGGTTTCAGTATAAAGTCAAGTATTGATTCTGATTCTTTATTTTGGTCCAGTATGGCAATGCCCGTTTGCTCTGATCGTTGGATTTAGAAGTCTGTTTTGCCTGTTTGAGGTGGCTAGGGAGTTTGTTCTGAGGAAATCTAATGGTTTAGAGCACTGTGATACTTTTGTTTGAGAAAAGAAATCAATTTACATTGAAGAAACCTTGTTTTAATGTCTCAAAAGTTTTTCCTCCGTTTCTTAGATGCTTAGTACAGTGGATCATTTACGAAAGTTTTGCCAGTATCCCTCACATCAGTTGTGGTTCCCTGGAATTAATTGATGCTGTGGAGAGCTGTGCAGTTGTCTCCTAGACATCACTTGTGTGACCAGATCTGCAAGTGGGTTCTTACACTTTCTGTAAGCTCTCTTGATGCACTGCACTGTTTGATTGGGGAAGCTACACGTGCAACTTCTTTATTTGAATACACCTCTAATGTGGTTAAGTTTAGACTAAGATCTGGAAGTAAACTCTGCAGAGGGATTTTCCTATAACGGAGCCTAAATTTAACCTTCTTTTATATGAGCATAATTTTAGATCATGAAGTACCTACACTTTGTGGGAGGTTAGTGAATGAATGGGCTGGGGGCTGACAGTGTGTAGGTTTTCAAGTCCTTTACTCAAGAAGGAAATGCAATTGATGTTAGCATGTTCATTTGATGAAGTACATTTATAGGAACCTTTATATAGCTGTTGGGTGTTCACTTAAAACCATGTCTTCATTTGCTACATTTGTTTGTTGTGTCCTTGAGCTACTTAATAAAACATGCTGTGAAACACTAGAAAAGCTCCTGGACTTTGTCTTCCAAACAGCTATTGTTGTCAGTGTTAAAGTTCTTCATGTCTTGAACAAAACAAGCATTTTTCCTTATAGCAAAAGTATGATTTTGAAGAGTTATTTACTCTTCATGTGTTGCTGTGTATTTTTCTTTTAAAACTGAATTATATCAATTGGGCCTTTTCTGGATGTTGGAAGTCAAATCAAGTCACCGTGACTTCTGGATATTGAAATTCTACTGTATAAAACCCTTATTCGTATAAAAAATATTCAGAGAAACATTTCAAGTGAGTGCCCACACTCTTCAGATTCCCTTTGTCTCTGAAGACTACTGTGGGCTTGACTGCTGTATTTCTGTGTCTGTGGTAAGTAAGTGCATACAGTGGTGCCATGCATGAGTCAAGGTCAGCTCGGCACTGCTGAATTGCCATCAGTCCGGTCTTGTTATTACTCATAAACTGTGGCTCGCTGTAAGTACTCTATAGATGCTCCCTGTTTAGTGCTCAGGAACTCTTTCCTTGGAAACTGTGTGCCTTTTTAATGTGTCATGGCTCAATTATCACATTCATTTTGGCTGCCAAAATAGCCATATATATTGTCTAGCAAGTGACAGCCTGGGCCTTTATCTCTTTCTGGCTGTTTGCCAGCTGTTTAATTGCAGCCCTGTGTTTGCTGTGTGTCACATCTTATGGTGTTCTATTATACCCAGCTAAAACAATATTTTGAAAATGTTTCAAATGTAAACTAATTGTGAGACTTTACATCCTGTTATTTACATGATCTGCTAGGAATGTAATGTAGGTCATTTTTCCCCCCACAAACATGAACATTTGTACCCCCGATCATCTTATGAATTTCCAGGGCAGAGAGAAGACAAGATGGGGCTATCTCGTCCCCTTGAGAGATGTAATTAAAGCTGTACACTTGTCATGCAATTTTTCATTTCTAGTTTCCAAGATCTTTTTAAAGCCAAATATTCCCTTTGTTCTGCCTTCAGAAAAGAGCAAGCATACAGAAACTGAGCTGAGGTCTCAAAAGGAATAGCAAAGCCTGTGAGCCGCATTTCTGCCCAAATGGATACTTTGAGTGAAGATGCTGTTGGGGTTTGCATGAATGGTGTCTCAGAGAGGCAGAGAATGCTGCAGGTGCTGTACGCAGCGCATTTGGTTTGGCAGCCACCTGCTTTCCATGGGGAAAGACTTAAGGCAGGGCTGGCTCTGTGTCCCGCCACCCCACCCCACCTGGGGGATGGAGCCACTCAGTGTGAAACCAGGGTGCTGGAGGGCAGAGCACTCCACAGCGCTTAGGTGTGCGGGGAATCTTTGGGCTAAGGATGAGTCCAGTTTTACCTGCCTCTCTTTGTACAGATATTAATATCTTGCTCATTTTTCTCTGAAGAGCTTTTATCTTGAGAGTTTCAGCTCCTGGATGGATTCCTATGTGGTGCAAACTGCTTTAGCCTCAAGAGCAATAAAGGTACATTAGCTAACAATCTTGGCTATGTAGATTTTTTTGGCAGAAACTTTGTTTTTCCACTGCTTTAAGAGGAAACCAGGATTTGTTCTATTGCTTGTTTAATAGGAAGAATAACTGTTTAACAAGAAAGACATGATAAAAGTCTTAGGAAACAGCTTTACAGTTCAGAGGAAGACAGAACAGAAGAGCACTTAAGAAAGATCCCATTTTTGTGCAAAACTCTAAATTTATAATTAAGTAGTAAGGATTAGCTTTAAAGAAAGGAGAAAGAACAAGTTATCCTGTAGGCAGGATTAGATCTACAGGATTTTTTTTTCTTTTTAATTGGAGGGGAAAGGATCCCATCTAGCTAAAGCCATCTAGCATACTGGAAGAGGTTTCATATTAAAATGGGGTTTTTTTTAAAGGAAATAAAATCATTGAGAGTGCTCTTAAATTTTCTGAAAAATCCAATACTGTGCGAGGATAATATACTCAAGCATCTGCACGTATGATTTTTCTGGTTAATCTACAAAAGTTAATCTACCAAATTCTAGAAAATTTGGGGTAAATAACACCCTTTTAATATATCTTTTTGAGAAGCTGACCTGTTAAAAGTAGGGTTACAAAATGAGTATTCAAAAGTATTTAGGAGAGAGTTGTACATATATGTACAGCTGGAGTGAGAGTGGTTGTGGCAGTTCTGCTGTGCTGTCACTGTGTGTCTCTTCAGGAAATGCATCAAAACAGTCACTACTATCATTTTTTTTTTTGTAGCAAGATCTGCATAATTCCAGTAGTTTGCAATGTGACCAGTCTATCCAGTGTCAAAAAAAAAAGGCCACTTTGCTTCAGTTTCTGCTTGACAAAACTCCTCATTGTTCCATTAAGCTTTTGTGTAAGTGCTATATTTAGTACATTTTGCATGTGAGTTTCCTGTGTATCTTTGATGATACATAAGAAATTGCTTTCTGGTGAGTCTGAAGACAGTGTACAGATAAGTGGGTGCTGAAAGGCAGCCTGCAGAAACCTTTCCTCTCTTCATGCTGCCTGGTTCAATAAGGCAGGTGTGCATGTGTGCCATTGACACAGAGGTGTAGATGTTTACTTGATTTGTTAAGAAGTTGTTATTTCTGAAGAGAAGTTCCAACACTCCGTGAATAGATGCCCTCTCATTGAAAAATGCTTACGTGTTAGATGTGGTCATTGCAAACTGAAGGTGGCTTTGGGGAAGTTTCTTTACTATTTGAGGTCTTCAAATATCCCTGGGAGTTAGATACCAGGAAGTTAAATCCCAGCAAGGCTTGTAGAAAGCCCAGCTGGCAAAGCAGTGATGTCAGTCACTCGTCACGGCTGAACATTCACTGTCTACCCAACAGTGGATATGAAGGAGGACATGATCAGGACAGGTCACAGGAGTGCGCAGCCCATACACCACTACAGGCTGATCAAGCCGGAGTGTTGAAATAATGAAATAATAATCAAGCGCAGGAAACTGGTGGGAAGCAGGGTGAGAGCTGCATTTGCTGGGGAGCTATTGAAAGGTGCAGTGTGGTGCAGCCAGAATGTGGAACTGTCACAGGCTGATGGTTCAGGCTGATGAGTGTGGACCAGCTGCAGTACCGGTGTTTCAGGGTTTTGCTTGGCTTTTCACGTCGCTAAGCTTGCTGTGCTTCCTAGTCCAAGTCCTGTTTCACATGCTGCCTTCATTCACCGTTTCTGACTTTTTGCATCTTCTCCCTCTCCCATCTCCACAGCTGTGATTTCAATAATTGGGACTAAACACTGGCTGTTCTCAGTGGAATACTTATTGTATAATCATAGCTACTTTCTTTGGGGATTAAAAAAAAAAAAAAAAGAAAAACAACAAAAGAAAAGAAAAAATGATACATCCTTGGCAGGAACATGCAGCATGTTAAGGGTTAAAGCAGACCAGGAAAGGGGACACTTCCCTTTCTTGTCAAATTAGCTTTGGTTTCTAAGATCCATCATGCTGGAATGCAGCCCTGAAATGCCAGTTTTCTTTTAAGGAGGAAGCAGAGCCAATTGACTTAAACTTTCAGTTGCATCTGCTGGCAATTTCCACCAGAAGCTAATTACAGCTCACAGCTATCACCAGCAGATGACTGACTGGTTCCACCTCAAAAAAAGAAGAAAGTTTAAACCTGCACAGGGGTTTCTTTTTCCTTGAAATTGTAACACTGGGGTTACAGTTTTCACGCTGGTATTTTACACACACGAACAGAAATCTTCAAAAATTAGATAAATTATTTTATCATACAAATAATATTGCTAGGTCTTTCCAAATCTGGAGTCATTTATTGGGCTTTGCACTGTATCCTCATATCATATCAACTGTACACGGTATGTGCATTTTTAAATTGTGATGTGATTAACCCAGCTCACTTTCTGTGTTACCAGTTCTGTAAATTACTTCAGGATAAGTAAAATAGCTCAGACGTTTTTGCTGCATTAATGCTGCAGGTTTGAAAATGCTCATGGGTACTGAAATATTTGCACCTCCTGATACTGTGGTTCCACAAAAACGAATTTTGCAACCTTTTCAACAGTGATTCTTTTCAGCTAAGAATGGAGCATGACTTCTTTCGGATAGCATCACTAGATGGCGTTGCCTAGTAGTCTAACAGCTGATTGATGAAATTAGTGTAAATCTATAGAGTAATTAAAATATTTAAATCTTTCAGTGTGTATGTCAGATTTTTTTTTTTTCCTTTTCAGTCATGCCTCTAATTGTTCAAGAGAGGGTGTTGTGCTGAAGTGTTACTTCTGCCTGTTGCAGCTCTTAAGCAAATAGTGAGTGTGCTGTAGTTTCTGCTGGGGTTCTGCTCTTCCTTGGCTCGCTTGAACGCTCCTTAAAGTCATGTGCTGAGGGACCACGGCTCAACCAGAGCTTGTGCTGCTGTTTCAGGCACGGTTCTCTCTGTACACAATTAGCCTCTTTTAATGGTATGCTGAAATATTAGCAGAAGGACTGCTTGGAGGATGCCAGAGCAGACAGGCAACAAAATCACTGCCAGTATTACTTTATAGAAAGCTCCTGGTGTGGCATGTTTTTCTAAAGTACGACGTCCACTGTTATTACAGACAACATGAAATAAAACAGAAGTGTTATTTGGGGCTTTAATTCTGTTGTTGATTTTGTGGTTTATACACCGTGCATTTTTTCTTCCTGGCCGGTTTCCTCTATTTTGTCAGTGGTCAGTCATGCTCTGGCAGCAGCACTAACAAGACACTGCTGTGCCTGCACGTGGGGCACAACCGTGCCTGCACACCGTTCTCTGGTGCCCTTTTTCCCAGGCAAGGCTGGAGGAAACCTGCCTTTCATATGAGTAGTGTATTTAGCTGAAAGCAAAAAGGTAGGTGGGTTTATTCAGGAGGGATGGTAAGGAGAAATGATGAACCAAGCAACTTTTGTTCAGTGCTTTCAGTTCAGCTCCAGCATCTGCCTCTTTTAAACTGTAACTGAGAATTTGGCATAACCTACTCTCTTTTCTTAGTTCACTAGCAGGTTTAATTTAAAAGATCTCCTGCTTGACATTATAGTTATTTTTAAATTCTTTTTTAACCCATTGCAGATATCTTTATCAGTCAACTAAAAACTAAAGAATTATTGTTGACAGGAATTGGTATAACTCTTTTGTCTCCTTTCTTAATTTAAATAATACTTCTAGATAATGTCAATCGGTTTGCCTGTAATTATACATTTAGATGTAGAGAGTGTGCACACATCTGATTGTTTTAATACTTGTATTTGCAAAGCAGTATTTTTAAACTCTTCATGATAGAATCTTAGTTGTAGGAATATGTTGAGGGTTTACATTAACAGTTTGGACACCTATAAAGCAGTATCACATTTCACAAAAGAATGAGGAATAAAAAAGCCAAGTTAAAGAAATCAACAAACAGGAAGCGTGTACCAGGCTATATTTTGATGAAAGTTTATCACCAAAGCTTCTGTTTATAAAAGAGATTTAAAATTAGGTGCTAGACCTTATTTGAACAACTTTCTGGGAACCTGTGCAGTGCGTTTCTGTATGTTAAGGTAGCTCTTTGCAAAGCCTCACTTCAGAGAAATGGCAAACAAGATCTGTGGAGGCAGCAAGGTTGTTTGAGAACTGCAGCACAATGCTGCAGCACAGCTCCTCACGTGTGCCGGGGAAGTGCTGCAAGAGTACCAGGACAGAAAAACCCTTAATCTTCCTTTACATATCCGTATGTGTATAAATCAGAACAATGTGAAAAGCGATAAAGTGATCAAGACACTTATGGGCTAGTCTTTCATCACTTTGTACCAGGTAATTGACAATAAAGGTACAAAATTTGGTACAAGAGAGCACTGGTGGGAAAGGTATACATTCATTTGAACACCCCAGCCAGTAAAGTACTGAAGCATATGCTTGGCTCCCATTGAAGTCATTGGGTTTTAAGCACATGCATCAACACTTTCCTGAGCTCTGTCCAGGGGAGGGGAGTCAGTTAAGCAGGGCCAAACAGAGAAAGAGGATGGGAAGCCAGCATGGTGACTGCAAGTGGGAAATAGCTATCACGTTCATTATTTTACAGGGAAAAGCTCTATGTGTAGCTGTGCAACGCACTGCTAAAATTTGTATCAGACCTCAAAACCTCATCTTCAAATACGTCTGATCTCCCAGTGCCTCCACACAGGTTGTAGCCCAGTGTCAGGTCAATGCATCTGGAGAGCATAGATTTTAGTGCCCGAGCAGAGTGAAGAGAGCGAGCAAGGGAACTGAGGCCTGCCTGCTGTCCCCTTGCTTTGCCAGCTTTCTTGTTTCAGTTTCAGAAATACATCATTCAGAGGGATAATATTTCTGCCACACCTCCATCCCAGTGAGCTGTCTGCAAGCAGGGAAAGACAGAAATGTGGAGCCAATAGTTTCGAGGAACTGCTCCAAACATTGCTGTTTGGAAGGACTCTGTTTCATAAGCATAAAATCAAAGTACACATTCAATGCCAGTCTTTTCACCTAAATTTTACATGAGGGCTGAATGCTCATTTAATCCTGTTTATTTGGGGGCATTCAGCACATAATACTAAATGTGCTTGATTTTTTTTATTTGCAGGTCACCTTTTAATGGAGCTGTAAAAGTAAGTGTAAACTGCACCTTCTTTTGTCATCAGTAAGTGCTGAAGGGTGTATTGCTCAGGGCAGGAGTGGCTCTGGGCTCACATGTGGGAGAAGGATGGGCAAACCCTAGCACTACCCAGTAAGTAAGAGGGTTGCAAGGCATCATGGGCTCTTGTTCATTTGCACTGTCTATTTGTACAGGCCTCCTCAATGCTACAGATACTTCCTTTGGGATGCTTCTCAGAGGCCTATTGTGCTAATCCTAACAAAGACATGTCCAGAAGGACAGTTTTTGCACTGAAGTCTTCATCTGCAATAGCTAATGGTTCTCCTGTTTGGTTGAAAAAGAGATCTAGATAGCTTGTCTTGATGTCCTCCAGGTCAGACATAATTAGGAAACAGAGCTCAGGCTGCTGCCCTGCGCAGGGAGGTGGCACATTCCCCTTTCAGAGTGTCTTACAGAGGAACTTTGTCCTTGGTAGAAGTCAATTAAGTACATTTTCCACACAATGCAGACAATTCCTTCTGGTCCCTATCTATAGTAAAGAGCATATGATCTGGATGCACTTTGCACATATGCCAGAAATGCAGGTGTAGGCCAGATGAAGCAGTCATAGATCTCAACCCCCCTTTTCCCCTCCCTGATTTGCAGCTGTTGAATTCATTAGCAGTACACATAAATGGGAAATGACCCAAAGGGGATTCAAATTCACAGTACACTGTGAATGCTTTGGGCTGTAATCAGGATGGGGGGTGGAATAAAAAGTCAGATCAGGAGTCAGTGTCTTTCTGAGCTGCCCTCTTCTGTCACAGGAGCAGGTTATAACCCTGCTGCTGCAGATCCTCCTCATTCATTCCCTTCCTCGGCAGCTGCTGTGTTTGAATAGGCAATGTCTGCATGTCTGTGGTGAAGGGAGGAGATGAGATTTAGGATGTCTCACCCCAGAAGATCATCAGTGCCTTTCAGGCACCAGGCAGGAATGGGCAGTGTCTGGAGGTGGCTGCCAGCTGCCACTGTTCTGCGTGTCTGCCGGGCCTGGGTGCTGAGTGCTGTTCCTCTAGCAGTCATGTGATCGCTGAAATCGGGATTAAGTTCTCATTTCTTAAAGAAACTGCGTGTGTTTACTTTGAATCACTACTTTTTGGAAGAAAACCCAACTGTTTAACCATGGCGTTCCCAGGAAGGTGGGAAAAATGCCAAATGGAAGCAAATGTAGTTTTTACTGGTTGTGAGAAGCAGACTTGAGGATCTGTGTTACATGTGGATGCCATCGCTGCAGACGTTGTCTTCCTCTGCACAGGGCTGAGCTTCCCTGTGTAAAGTCAGCATTGTAAAAAATCATATAAAGCAGATCTATGTCTTACTTAAGTGTCAGACATGGGAATTTCTCTGTTTGCTTTGAATTAGTTGCAATAATAAAAAAACACTTTGGCTTGTTCCCAGCACCTGAAACACACCTTTATGATTGTTGGTGATTTCATCTCAGTTGTTTCTTTCAGATCCAAACAGTTGGATGACTTTTGTTGGGTCTGTTCTGTGAACATGGAAGAAAGTCATGTTAAGTGCCAGAAGCTGGGAGCTCAGGAAGGCCTCAGCCCTTGTGCAGTCAGGGCTGTGTTGAGGGTCACTGTGGTGTCAGCAAGCTCTTACATGGAGTTACGGGCATATTTGAAAATATAGGCCAGACTTGCAGGCAGTGGGCATCTACCAGGGGCTCTGTCTTGTTCTCCTGCCTCCTCTGGGAGCTGGTCTCCCTAAGAATTGGGGGTGTGGACGCCAGCAGTAGGAGCAGGGCTGAGACGGTGCTGCAGTGAGCTCCCCTTCCTGTGCTGCTGGGAGGAAGGAGAGGAGCATGAGAGGCACAGGTGAGCTGCCAGGCCTGACAGAGGCTGCCAAAAGGCAGATCTCCACAGAGGCATCAATGCTGTAAGGGAACACCAGCTGGCCTGACTTCCTCTTGAAGGCTGCCCTTCAGTACAGAGCTGTCACTGGATCCTGCGAGGAGCTGTGTGAATACAGCAGCCTAACACAGCAAAGGCAAGATGGCCAGTGCCCCTGAGAGGGACCCCCTGCACACCCTGCGCTTGTGTGGAGAGGACAACAGGAGCATCCTGGACCAGGAAGACTGGCAGAGTGTTTCTCAGAAGGAGCCCTTCCCTTCCCTTGTATCTTCCAGTGCTCCAGGAAAACATCAATACTCGAGTAATTTTTTTTTAATTAAAAAAAAAAAAACATTAGTTCAAACAGAAGGTTCAGCTGGAGCTTGTCAGGAGGAAACACTTGAATGATGCAGACACAGAGAGGTTGGTGCAGGACATTTTGTGTGTAGCATGTAATGACACTTGCATGATACTCTGCTGGTCTCCCAGCTCAGACCTGCTGTGTTGTAGCTTTTATTTTTTCAGACACTGTGTGAATCAACTCAGGAGCAGGAGGTTGAAGCAGCAAGACAGCTGCTATCCACTCCTTCAAGACAGGGAAGTATCAGTGTGCCACCAGACCTGCTTATATTACACGGCCTAAACTTGCTCAGTTCCCTTCTTCTGTGTGTTTTTCATCTAAAGGTTAGAGCCCGGGCTGAAAGAAGAGCGACTTTGAAGGGCAGGGCCCTCTGCCTAGTTGTGCATCAGGCCCCTTACAGTAAACAAATAAGCTGGAGGCTGTCTCCTAAGTGGTCTAATTCCTATTGTACAAACCCACAAAGGAGCAGTGGTGCTCAGTTCCTGCTTCCCTTGATGTTCACAGAGCTCACTCCCAAGCACCTTTTCTGCCTGGAAGCCTGCCTGCTCTGTGGCCAGGGAGACAAGGAGGGGGAGGATCATTGTTCCCAGGGAAAGTATTTTTGGCAGTGAGTGTTTACCTGTGAGAACCAGAAACAAGCTTGGGTGCCTGTCCGTCCATTCTGAACCTGTGACTTGGCAAATACGAGGCAGTAGGAGTGAGAGCACCCAACAAAAGTGTGGAGAGGCACACCAAAAAGATCAGTTTGTCCAGCTGTGTCTCTGTGTCCATGGGTAGCTGAGGCCCAAGCACTTCTTTTCATGGGCTGACCATGCTGCAAGGACTAGCAGTTTACTGCAGAGGGGAAGAGCAGATTGGCAGCCTTCTCCCTGTTTGGCCCTTGGCAAGATGTGTGCCCTCAGGAGTGAGAAGATGCTTCCCTTGCAGAAGGCTTCACAGCAGTTTAAATGGCTGATTGGGACCAAAGGAACCTGCTTTTGCTTCCAGCACTGAGTGGTGAAAGGCAGCCCGCCTCTCCGACAGTCTCATCCTCTTCATGTTCTTTCTGGCAGCTTTCACCATAGTGCCTCCGTCTTGCAACACGTCTTGTGATCCTGCTTTAGACCAGGGAGCGGTAACAGGCTGGTGTGGCTCTGCTCTGCAGTTAGCTTCAGTTACTGCCCTCGTGTGACAACGGCCAATGTTTCAGGCCTTTCCTGACCCATTCTCCAGACAACTTGCTTTTCTGCATCATTCCAGGGTTTCTGGGATCTCTCTTATTACCCCTGGCTTTTAGTTGGAAGCTTCAGGATTATTTTGGTTTTTTGCAGCTTTTCAAATTGTCCAGAGGTCCTGCCAGAATTCTTGGTTGACTTCCAGGTCTGGCATAAAGATGAGCTGAAATATCCATATTCTCCACTCTCTTTATTGCTGGACAGACAAATTGTTGCTTGCCTAAGCTCTTACTTCCCTGCAGAGACCCTGGAGATGCAGGGAAAGGGCTGAGCAAGGGCTTCTGTGTAGGTAGAACAGGGGACAGAAGTGTCCACCCAGCTGCTAACAGTGACAAATGTTGTGGGGAGAAGCACTGTCTGTTTACATTAGGAGGAAAACAAGACATTTACAGAGACAGGAAGGAAAGCACAGTTTAAGTATATTTAATATTCATTTGAGCTTAAAAACACATAAATGTTTATAATCAAATAGATAATTCAAATTTACTGAAGTATACCTTCAAGAAGAAAATATTGCAAGCTAAGGGCTTTGTGATTGCTTTGTTGATGGAGGATGGACTTTGGTGAGGTTATTACAGTATTGACTTGCAGAGGATGGATTTGCCAACAGAACGGGTGATCTTGTCTGGCCTCAGCCAAGGGAAAAAAATGAGGGAAGTTAAGAAACTAGTGCCAGCTTGTGGCATTGGCTGAGTAATCTCAAACAGCCATAAATATATTGTAGCTGTAAAGTTATAGAAATAAGTGGTAAGAAAAAGGAAGATTTCATTTAGTAGACAGAAGAGTGGCAGTCAAGAGAATTAGTTTGCATTTTTATCAGGCATTCTCATTAAGGGGATGGGAGAGCGGGATTTATTCGCTTCCTGTCTCATAAGGCTTATTGGGGATGTTTCAGTACTGAGATCCTTAAGCATCTCAAACTAATGAAAAGATCATTTCAGGGCTCTTGAACTGCTTTATAGCTTGTGATAACAGAAAAGATCTGTTTATTTTGGGAAAGATTGTTTAACTGGTAAAGAAATATTCTTAAGCATTGGCAGAGCAATATGCCAGCAGTTGTCACATGCATATGTAACACCGTAGCTGAATATGGATCTAATCTGTTTACCAAGAAAGCAAATAATAAGATTGTGGGGTTTGCCCTTGCTCAGAACAACAGTGAATTAACCTGAAGAGATTTTGTTTCTTATGCCAAGAGATTGTATATTATATTAAGAGACTTTGTATCTTATTTGGAGAGATTGTAGAGGTTCTGACAGATCTTTCTGTAAAACAAATATTAAATCTGAAGAAATTATAAATAGATTTTTATCTAAAGCACTGGAGGTCTCATTCATTTTCAGTTTTATGACTTCTTTTTAAATTGTTTATCAATTCATTGACTAAACTAATTCATTAGTTATACATTAATATTAGTAATTTAGTTGTTAGTTGTTAAATGTTAATTATAGCTAATTCATTGGCTATACATGAAGTATATTTTTTGCCTTAGATAAAAGCACAAATTGCCATATTTTAATGAATTTTGAATTATGTAAATGAATTCTTACTAGCATTTCCTAGTGTCTAATGTGTAATACAGTGTATTGGTTTAAAGCAACTCCACTGACATCAGTGACATTAGTTAAGCTTCAGACAAGACTGAGAACAGAATTTGGTCAAATGGAGTGAATACACTTGTTCATTTTAATAATGCTCTGCATAACCTGTGCCAGCAAAATATTTCTATACCAACTAAATATACCAACCATTATATACCCTGCATGCATCCTGTGAAATGCTACAGATTAAAATAGCTCTACTGAAATCTTTTCAACCTCCTCCATTAAACTTTGGAGGAGCATCTACCCAGAAAGCCTTTAAATAGGAAAGTGTTTTCCATTTTGGATCTTCATTGGCCTTTATTGCCTCCCTCTCTCCGGCCCCGTTGCACGTTTCTTGGATTTGCTACTAATAGCCATTAACAGCTCAAGAGCTAAACGTGCTCATCACGTTGACACAGGCAGTGAGTAGTCCAGCTTCAGGCTGAGAAATCGGCTCCTCTACCTGGATCCTCCCGGTTCCCTGAGGCTAGTCAAGGTCTCTGGTAAATCTTCAGGAAAGGGGACAATAGGATCTCCTCCTGAAGTGTGTTCTGCATAGAATGTTTCTAAAATTGTTCCAGCCAACATAAACTCTTGCCTCTCTAGGAACAGAAGGTAATACTGTGTATTTTGCTGATCTCATTTATCATTTTGAGGCTCTATTTAGTTGACCTCTCGCTGCTGGCATTTGTTGCATTTCCCAGATAATAAAACTGAGCCTGTCTGACTTTCTGTAACCGCTGGGAAAAGGGTCTTCTCCACCCCACTGCTCTCCACAAGTTCCCATGGACCCTCTGCTGACAGCTCATCAGCACTCATGTGAATTCTCCCCACAAGTCTGGACCTGAGCACACAGCTTTTGTTTCATTTTTGGAAATGCCTTTGTATGTTGTTCTTCTAAGTAGGAATCAAGATTGCATCCAGCTGCTCCAGACTATTTAAATTTTTCTGAAAGCATGTTTGTCCTGGAACAGCCCTGCTGAAAGGAAGAGGAGTGGGACATGCCAAGTGTCTCCTTGGCAGCTCTGAACAAATCCTGCCTGATAACATGTTTCTGTTTGTTGTTCAACAGTGCAGTAAGTTTATTGAGTTCTCAATGATCATAATTAGGCTTGAAAAGTTAATGTTGTGTCAGCATATAGAAAAGACATTGAATGTTGCCTTGGAATCAAATTTCAGACTTGGTGTCACTAGTTCCTGTGTGCGTGGTACATCTGCCAGGGCAGTGACATCTGTAACCTCTTCTTCAGCTGGTGTTCCCATCTAAGGCCAGTAACAGCCCTGGTACAGGGCATTTTTTCCATCCTTTTGGTGCAGGACATAATGGCAAGCCCTCAGGTGGCTGAGGGAACAGTACTGACCCCTTTTTCCAGCTAGACTTCTCTTTCCTTAAAATCCTGTGTCTGTAGCTTTATTTGCTGAACAGCTCCTTGGAATGCGGTTCAGTTTACTTCATCTAATACCGAATTAGTCTCTACCTCAGCAGAGTTTATTTTTGGTGTTTCTGTGATTAATAAAACCAACCACACAGAGTTTGAGAGTTTAATTTTTGGGCATTGAGTCTTTCTGGTTTCTTGTTGTTACAACACCCATGGGACCTGTTAAAGTCTGGAGGTGGCGTTTGACCTGGAAAATGCCTATCCCTTACAGAGCAGGGGACAGCCCAGAGGCCAATAAACACCATACAGATAACTTTAACTTCTCAGCATTACCTGTTTTATGCCAGGCAGGGAAATGGATTGATGCAGCACTCAGCTGGCTTGTTTTCAGACTTCAATCGTGGAGTCACCATGAACAAGACCTGCTCCCACCTCTCTCAGCACTGGTGTGTCATATATTCCCAGAGCAGAGTGTGGCACAGAGGTGAGTTTTGGGAAAAACAACTTTAATGTTTTTCCCATATTATTTATGGTGCGCCTCACGATGGTGGAGTTTTCTGCTCTTTCTGCTGCTCTTTCCTCCTTGCTCTGGTTTCTTCTTTCTGCTGCTGAAGCCTGATCATTCCTGAAGGATCCAGTCATTCAGTAGCTGTGCAGATATCCCTGAGAATGTTTCTGTAGGATTTAACTGTGCTGTGTGTGCTTTTGCCTGTGTGTCTTCTGTGGGTGTGTCTGTGCTGCATGGCTGGGATATCCAGCCTCAGGCGGGTGAAGAACTTTCTTTGTCCTTCAAAGAGAGCTGGTTTAGTTCAGATGTGCTGCTGCTGGGATAATTTTTTGTCTTTTTCAGTAATACAGCTATGTTTTTAATCTAAGTCCTCAGCTAAAATAAAAATAAAGTATTTGAGAAAACTAAATCAAAAGAAATCAAATGTTTCTGTGTTAGACTGTTTACAGTTTTATTTATTGAGATAGAGAATGGATGAGATAATATCTTTACACATGAAAACCGTTCCCACAGATGGGGGTCTGCAGAATAAATTATAAAAGACAATCCTTTGTCTTTTTTATGAATATTTGAGTATTACCATGTATCATCTCAAGCTCTGATTTAGACACAGCTTACAGAAAAGTAACATCAGTGTCATGTTGCTGAAAGAACGCAGGAAGCAGAGAAGCAGCCTTGTGCATGGCAAGCGTACAAGATGGCATGGTCAGGGGACTGAGAGCAAGCAAGGAAACTCTCAGCGTGTTTGGCTGAGAACTGACTGTGAAGAAATCAGAGGATTTTTTATGTCATACCATTTTTAGGCTTTCTTACAAAAAATGTGGATTTGGAGTACTAAGCTCAGAAGGAATGCAGCTGCTGCTACTGCTTGGATAACTTTACAAATACCCAAGTGTAAAACAATTGCAAATCGGTATGTGCATACGTATTTTTATGGTAAACAGACTAATTGCAGTATCTCTAAAACAGTACATACAACTGTCCTGTACAGTTGCTTTAAATTTCTGTTTTTCAAATTGAGGATGCTAGTTTTGCCTGTTTTCATGTGCACTTAATACATCTTGTAATATTTTATTTCTTGTATATTTGCCTCATTCTTCTGTTATAACACCGGCATTAGTTTGATGTCTTTCTTAGCAGAAAGACCCTGCTATTCTCCAAGACTTTTTCTTCCTTATCAAAGTTAATGGTTGTATAACATGTAATTCCTTTTAGCAGTGGAACTGTCACCCTCATAATTCTCTCAAGGCAGCTGGGTGTAGACAGTTTGATGTACCTATTGGTTATAGGTACAAAATATTTGTCTTACTAATAGGTGGTGTCTCTGAAGCTGTGAAAAATTATTTAAGACAGAGTCAGGTATTTAAAGAGAATGCCAGGAACTTACAGAAGAGTTTAGAATTAAAGTTGTCATGTGTAACTTTGAATTTAGCATTATCTAGTTTATGAATAGTTAATGATCTCCTCTAATATTTCCTTGTCATTTTGCTGTTCCTTTTTTATTCCTTACTATTGAAATATTTCTAGATTAAAAAGAAAGATTTTTAAGGAGAAATAATTGTTGACGGGATGAATATAAACACTGTTAACAGATCAAAGTATTTCAGGTAACTGCAGCAGATTTGCATTGATATAGTTTTGAGATTAAGATGCAAACAGCTAGAGGCAGTGTATGATCCTCTTTAGACTTAATTTATAGTAAAAACATGATTATTTTCATATTATGCAACGGACATAAACCAGCTAAGAAGTATTTTGCCAGCATGGGGAGGGAAGGGTTGAAAGTGGAAGAATAACAAGGAGGGTGGTAGATTCCATCAAGTGACCTTGCAGCTGGGAATGCCAAGGCCTGGAGAATAACAGTGTGGGAAACCATACATTATGCCTACTGCTGTTTATCCTTTGTATGTTTGAGAAGTAGAATTTCTGCGTAGAGATAACACAGGTGTTTACAGAAACTTGGAGGCCCACTCCCAGACACGCTTGAGCTCCCTCTCTTGGGAGAGAGATTAAAATATAGACCATAAAAAGCAGAGAGGAAAATCACAGCATGATGTTAACCTGTGCGTCCGTGGCCCTTTGATAAATGGGTGCAAACAGCAGCTCTGATGCCCTGCCTGGGACCCAGCTGAGCCTGATGGTGCCAGCACTCTCATTTTGGGTGTCTGCATCCCGATGTGGTTTTGGGATCCTCTAGCCAGTGAGGTAACGAAATAAATTTACTCTTCGCATTTCAGCTGTGGTTTTTTTTGGTTGTCCTCAACCAGCTGTGTGTGTTGATTCATACAACCACATAAAAAGAGGGTCATTTGACTAGAAATTCAGGGAGAAAAAAAACCCTGTAGTTTTCAGTAGTTGCTTTTAGTTGCTGTTAGTTGTATGACATGCTCAGAAGTAAAGTTTTGTAAATGAAACTCCTCCAGTTTGAATGTGACTCTAAGGTGAGTAATTCAAGCAAGTTGGAATTAGTGATGGTGAATGACACTTTGGTTTTGCTGTGTGTCTCATATGTATTTTCAACGGATAGAAAGCACGTAACTATGTCATTTATAATTAATGTTTCTTCCTTGAATCTGAGGGATTGTCTAGGAAAAGGAATTTTGTCTTCATGGGATGAAGATTGCCTTCATTGTAAGAAGAGCAACAGAAGGATTACTAGGGGCATACTGAAGGAAGGGGCAGAAGATCTCTTTAGGAAGAGATGAGAGGCATTCAGCTGAGCCAGGTGGAGGAAGAGAGGTAGAGCAAACGTGTGCTCATTCTGGGAGAACCGCAGTCAGTCTGTGCTGGCTGAGTTTTAATGAAGACATACTTTTTTTCTTGCATTCCTGAACGGAGGTTGAGAAGGCTGTGAATGGAGTGGGAAGGTGTAAAAGAGCTTGAAAATTTGAACTATAAGGAGGCTACAAAAATACAGTCTGCAGAAGTAGTAGATTAGTTTTGTGGACCGAACTTGTCAAAATTAGTCAAACAACAAATCTGGAGAGAAGTCAATGTTTAAAAGCTGGGATTTATTTTTCTGTTGGCTGCTTTCTGATGCCAGATAGACAGCTATGTTTTGTGCTTGGCCTATCAAATGTTCCATGTTGTTTGGATACAACCCTTTGCCGTTCCTGCTTCACCTTGTTCCTTGACTCTGTGATCTGCTGCTTGGAGCTATGCCCAGAGACCATTCAAAAGCTAAAATCCAGCCTGTTCCTGTTTGTTGGGCAGCACTTTATTGGAAGTGCCAGCAAAATTGCCTCCTGGCTTTTATATGGGTTTGAGGGTGGAGCCTGACCTTCAGAGCATTGGAGATTTTCAAGGCTGGGATATTTGCAAGGTAGGTCCTTGCTGCTCCATTCCTGCTCCCTGGGGAGGGTCTCCAAGGGGCATCTCAATGGTACTCTCTCTCCGGAGTCTGGTAGGTTCACCCTTTTCAGTGCTCCACAAAGTTCTCCCCGCATCACACTGCAGGTCTGGTCAGGATTTGTAGCCCCAATATAATTGGGATTATCCAAGTGGATTAGTTTATGACTGTGTAGGCAGTTGATTTTTAAGTGACTAATGTAATTCTTGTTCGTAGGAAGGCTTGGCATAACCACTTAGTAATCCAAGAATCACAGAAATGCCAATCTGCAGAGTATATATAAAGCTTTCAAAACAGAAAGAACGCAAAAAGGCATCATCAAAAATATATCACCATGATATATTCCACTTCATATTGCTAATCGGTGTCTTTATACCTTGAGTGGTTTAGTGCCTTGTATAAGGCATGGATTGCTGCGTCTTCGATGGCTCAGATGAATCAGATGAATGAGGTCATGCCAGGTGCTGGAGGTCTCTCCAGGGCAGATCTTGAAAGGGAGGAGCAAGCTCTGAAGTGTTTGAGAGGCATGTGAAAGTGTTATAGATTGACTGCTTCAGAGCATGCTAAGTGATCTATCTTTTCAAAAAGCCACACTTGTAAAACTGGTGATATAAAGACAGAAATTTGTTAACATTTAAAAAACCAGAAGACTCATGAAAGTGTTTAAGGCATTCAGGATGGCATGGGGATCCAAGTGCCCTGGAGGAAAATGGTGTAAATCTTTTCTTTGTCTTTAAATATATAAGAACTTAGGATGGGCTCCTGAGAGCTGCCGAGATTGACAAGGAAAGCTTATGGAAAAAGTCAGAAATGACTGATAGATCAGTTCAGCATTGACTATCAGCAGGAGAATAGTAGTGCATTTTGCAGTACTTCTCTTCACAGAATATATTCTATATTCTAATTTTTTATTAGTCTGATTGAAAAGAAACAGTGTTGCTGCCTTAGCATTACACTTTTGACTCCCATGTGGAAGCCCACACAGGCCATGAGTTCATCGCAGCCATGCAGTTCAAGAGCAGCACTGCCCTGAATGAATGGGGCTTTTTGCTTCCTTTCTACCAAAGGTGCAGAGGATGTAACATGTAGTATAAGGAGACAGTCATTTCCCAGTTTTGCCGCTTGGGAGCTGTGGGCATACCAGCAACAGAGGAATCATGCCAACCTGTGCCTGCTGAAAGGGCAGCTTCATGTCACCACAGTCTTCCGGGATAGTATCCACATGTCAGCGCAGCTACTAATTCTGTGTTTGCCGCTTCCTTTTAGCCATGGAGGTTTTGTAGGGAGTACTAGTGTTTGCTTGAAAAGGCAGCTCAAATTAAGATTGTGATTTAGGTGCCACTTGGTTTGGAATGTTCCTTCTGTAGGAAGGAACTCAGTGTTCCTTATAAACTTGATGTTTCTGAATGCTTTTGAGTATCCTCTACTGAGAACCATATGTTAGGTACTTGAGTTAGTATTTTGGAGAAGGGAGGTAAGATGATGCTTGTAACAGATGACCTTCAACCCTCAAGGAGTACAGAGTACTGTAGGCTTATTACCTAAAATGCATGCATCTAAATACATTTAAAACTGAGTGCTGATAGAGCTTACCTATTTTTATAGCATGTAATCAACAACATCCACAGGATAGAATTTGTACAAAATAAAAGTGAAGGTATTGCGCTCAGTTTTAGTCATGACAGTCTTTCCAGAGCAGGGGGCATTCAGCAGTCTTGGTGTTTTGCCCAAGCTGAAAATTCTTTTGTCCAAAGAGGTTTGAATAAAGCAATGCTGATATTAAACAGGACATTCCCACTGTACAGCTACCAAAACTCTGTATGTCATCATGTTCCTCAAGGCTCTGGGCTCAGGATACATTTCCTAAGTAGTTCAGGGTCCCCTTCCCTTCCATAGCAGTCAGAGCGTGGTCAGACATTTGCTTTGCAATCAGCTGCACATACAGACATGCTACCAGCTGCTTTCTGTGGTGTTTCAAACACCTGCCAACTCTGCCAGCTGGAGAATTCATGTGAATGGGGTCTATATTGGGGTCTATATTTCCACTTCATACTAAATCCATCCAGTTACTTGGTAAGTATCCCTGTGAAATAGGTTGTATCAAACTGACAGTCTCCTGTGTCAGCAGTACTGTAGGAACAGAAATACCGAACCAACTCTTCATCGTTTTCACTATATTCCCCCAAGAGAAGACATGTTCAAATCATTTCCATCCTTGTAAATTGTAGACTTGAACACTCAGTGCTCTGCAGAGTATATCTCTGCATTGCCACTAGCATTTATTTGGAGTAAAATGTTGTGGACAAAGCTGTTGCATCTAAGTAAATGCCTGACTTGGTCCACTTCTCTTCCCCTATAAGATTTTATTTTAGATTATCCTCAATAAGTGCAGCACTTGACTGGCCATATGCTTGGCAACACACATAGATAATTTACAGCTGGTTTTTGTATTCATTTTTGCAGTTCTGAAGTTATTTTAAAAACACAGCCTGAAGGACTTCTTCCAGAATTAATATGTTTTCATGTAAATCTGGAAATGACCATACATCTGCTCAAATATCCAGAAAAGTACATTTAGTTCATTAGTTTCATGCTGAAGTGTTAACATTTTAGGTTGTTTTATTAGGAGGGAACAAAGAACTCCTGCCTTGTTAAAAATTTGTTACACAAAATAAGGATGGAGAGGTTCCAAAAGAGCTAATGCTAAGCATTGGAAACTGTTGTGCAGATTAGAAAGATTTCCAAGACATCTGGTAATTGGCTTCCAGTTCTTATGGAGTCCTGGCCTGTGAAAGCTGCTGCTGCTTGTGGTGAAGGGAGAACAGGAGTGAGATGAAGCATAACTCTGAAAAGCTGGATCTTTGTGTCACAAATTATCAGTGGGCTATTGAAAACTCTGAGCACCCCTTTGGAAAACTAACTTTTTCCAAAAAAAAGTCCAGTATTTCACCCATTGCAGGATTGTCTTCTGTTCTGGCGTTTGCTTGGCACAATGGGGAGAGGGAACAAACTATCAAAGACCTCTCTATGGCTTTCCCTGCCTGAGCCAGTGTGCCAGTCTTCCCCACACTGCCTTGCTGTGCTCCCAGGGGCTGCACCACAGCCGGGGGTTGCTGGAGCACGACTGGCTGGTTACCTCCCCTGCCCAGCCCAAAATGCCAGAGGCTTGGCACTGCTGTCAGAGCTGGCACCTGGCAAGCTTCTCCAGGGAAGTAAGGTAGCACGCTCAGGTGCAAGGGACCCAGAGCCAGGCCAGAGCTTGATCCTGTTGTTACTAAAACTACTACTACTGTTATACTCCACCACTAGGTTTTTTGGTTTCATTAAGCAAGAAAGAAAACTTGCCACTTGAGGTAGTTTTGCAAGCTGTCTCTTGGGAGCACTTATCTACACCTGGTTATAGGATAAGGGGTGTTTGTGGGGCTTCTGAAGTTCAGATGTATAAACCTTCATGCACTGAATGGGAATTGCTGAGACCTGGTGCTTTGATTACTTGTCAGAGTCTTGGGAGACTACTTCTGTACCCTGTTCTGCCCCTTAACTGTGCATTTTTATCAAGTAATTTCCCTGTCATATCGATTATTCTTTGTGTACAACAGAATCTTAATCTTGTCTTAGATACCTGCAGTAAAAATGGTTAAGAACAAAATCATATATTTACTACTTCTTTTTGTTTTTACAAATATTTTACCTTCTAAACATCAGCGATCAGTCCTGGCACACTCACTGCTTGCAAAAATATTTATCTTTTCAGCTCTGAGACTATAAAGTGCAATGAGCAGACTGCCTGTATTAAGTTAATTTTTATAGCAGTGCACTACTTAAAAATTAGGCACTTGGCAGCAGAAAAAAAGCTTTATTGAGATTTTTTATCAGAAAGAAAATTATTTTTCCTAGATTGCAAATGTAAGTCAATGTGTGCTTAATGGTGTCCACTAAATTATACTGACTGAAAATATGAAGGAAGTAGAGTTATGTATAGATATATGTTAAGACATATTGGAAGAGATTATACTTAATTTGTATATAACCTGATGAATTTTGCTGCAGTAGACATTAAACGTATTATAAGCCTGATAAATCATGCTTATAGCCTCAAATAAAAACCATACACGGTGTGAGTCTTTTCTTCTTAAGATCACTGCCATTCCATGTCTGTGTTGTAGCAGTGTCTAATTCCTGAATGTGGTGCAACTGGTGCAGCTACCTGAGCTATTGGAAAGAAGGGTTCCACACCCAGTGTCGGTGCTGTCCATGTGCTTTTGATTTGCCCTAAGTCTGAGCTGCTGTATCCTGCTACAGGCAGTAAACTGCCACTTCCCAACAGCTGGCTCAAATCTGGGCTGTGGGAGAAAATTACTTTTCTTACAATGGAGTTCCAGCATAACTTAGTCTAGTGGTACCAGTATTCAACAGCAGAATTCTATAAGGGTCACAAATTCCCCAGCTTGTCCTGAGCAGTGGTAGCTCCGTTAGAAGAGGGGTACAAAGCCCTGTCCCCAGGGCTAACCCAAACAGTCTCTGCTCCTTGCACTACAACTATATCCACAGAGAACATTTGCTTTGAATATTAAATTATTATTGGTAGAGGAAGCAATATTTGCACTGGATCTGGCTTTTCAATAAACATATTTTACTAGGTGAGACTTGTTTCATTCAGATGTTTATTGACCTTTCTTTCCCCTGAAATGATTATTATTTTCACATTTTTCTTTAGTGTAGTACATCTTCATGGAGTAAAATGAACTCATACCAGACATTGATTTCTGTGTATTTGTATGCATGATGCTTTCTCTATTCCTTTGAATTGCTGTGCTTTTGGAACTAAAGTTTGTATTTCCAGAGTATTTTAATGCTTTTTATCCACAAATTACATTTATATATTCTCTGTACCAAGCATTGCTTCAGCTGCCTCCAGTTCTGCATTACACAAAGCAGATTCTGATCCTCAACTACTTTTACTTTGAAACTCTCCAAGCACTCATATTTAACTAGAGAAGTGGACATTGTTGGCCAGTGTATCAGAACCCAATTGGAGCCTGCCCTGTACTGGTATAGGGCAGTTGATGCTCATAATGTTGGGTCACTCTGTAACTCACATACTAAATGAACACTGTGGAATGGTATCAGAGGGAGGATCCTGAGCCTCAACTTTATCCCTGCTGTGGCTCTGGAATTGCACACACAGAATATAATTCCAGTATGTGTTAAGCCAGTTCAGGTTGAGATGCTGCAGCCCTCGTTTTTGCCCTCCTCCCCACTGCAGCAGTTCTTGCACTGGTGCTGGCATCCAGGCCAGTCTGCAGCCAGCTGCTGCTTCCAGGAGTCTTGGCAGCAGTCAGTGGTTACTTCTCAACCTACTCAACACCACAGAGCAATTAATATCAGATAATATATTAGATATGTAAAAATTGTCAGCCATGATAAACTTGTCCCCCGCACAGAATTTGAAGCTTGTCATCATTTTGCTTTAAGCAGAGTTTAAAGCTCATAGCCAGAGTTCTGGTGTTCATTTCAATGGAAAAACAAAAAAAAGTGAGAAGCTCATTTAATCAACCCTCAGTGTAGAAAATTTTGTTAGCCAATGTGGAGACATAACTAAAGACAAACCTTCTGAACATTGAACTATCATGCTGAACAAGGTTCTTGAGTTTTGCCTAATCAGATTCATGCTCCTTCAAAACAGGTAACTACTTTCAATTCAGCTAGTCCACATGGTGACCCCAAACGTGTTGGGAAAGGAGCTGGACTTGAGAAGGTGTCCGTATTGTGTACAAGGTGGAGAAGGTCTTGGTGTATGAACTGGGAAAGAATGATTCTTTTTTGAGAAATACAGCCTTTCTCTAGTTACAGATATTTGCATCAGACTTTTATGGCTTCAAGGTAGGCATCTGGCACAGGGAGGTATAGCACAGCATGTTCTGGTTTGTTAGGCTGTACAGTCTGATGTGGAAATGGATAGAGGCAAGAGAAAGAAAGTATTTAAAAGTAATAATAGAACTGCATTTGGGAGAAAGCCTGTGCTAGAAGGTTAGGAAGACTGGACAAAGAACTGACTTAGATGCTGAAAATACAGACTTCTTTTGAATGAAAATATTCAGTGCTTGCTACAGGTTAGCATTCAGGAAGTTAGTATGAAACAACTCTTAAGTACAGAGCTGATATGCCAGTATTAGGGGTCATTAAATCACCAAGTAGCTGCTTCTTATTCAGAGTTTTAATGTGTGGTAATGGAGTCAGGGTTATCAGACTGATTCGTTTTGTCTTTATTTCTATGTGGGCAAGCTGGAACTTGGCTGAAGTTGAAGCTGATTTTTTAGAGGAGGGGGAAAAGTCAACTACTAGCTCTGTTGTGAAGTGGTAGAGAAGCCCAATCCTGGACATCCTGGAGGTGGAGGAGGAGATTCCACTGCCCACAATGATGTTCCACCAGGCATGTTGGGTGTTCATCTTCTTGACAGGTGGATGCACACACATTTCAGTGAAGGTGACTTCTCAGCAATTCTCTCTCGTGGTCCTTCATGAAGTACCTGAATAAATCGTGTTCTATAAATTGCACTTTATCCTTTTATGATATTAGAATCAATTTTTTCCACAACATTAACGCCGTTCACAAGTTTAATCACAGAGTCTGCCTCTAGGCTTCAATTGTCAGATGGTGGTGATTCTTTAATTCACCAATGAGCTCTCTGTCTTGAAAAACACTGTTCATAAGTGTTCCTTTCAATTTTTTGATGAAGGTACCTTCATTAGAAAATAAAACATAATCTGCAGAGCAGTAGAAGATTTTTTTAATACATTGGTCACATTTTTAATTCATTTGGAATTAAATGTTTAAGTATTCAGTGTAGGTTGATAGGGGATTTCATTTGAACAGCTTAGTTAACTTGCAGGCTTAGTCTGTTGAAAATTGCCCACTTATTGTTATTAGGCATGAGTATTTGTAAGTTTACTACATTTTTTAAGCCAGTCATATTTTTAGTTTAATTAGGTCTTCTAGTGAAATTGTTTTAACTGTTCTTTCTTCCTCCATCTGAAGGGTGCACATAAGGGATGTTGGGAATAATAGGTTTTTCTCTTTGTTGACATTAGAAGTGTCATTGAAAATATTGGTAGGAAATCCTAAACTGGATTTCTCAGTGTCACTTAGCATTGTGACATAAAGATTTTGTAGTGAAGGTTGAAGGTGGCTGATGTCTGAGACACATGGATGCCCCAGAACAACTGAATGACTTACTGATAATGTAATCTCAGTCCAGTGGGTAAGGTGATGCTTTGGGATTTGGGAGATTTACATGGCAGTCATACTCCACAGCACATGTTTTCTGGATGTGTTTGTGGGTGGACACCTTAAACTAAGGCTGCACAACTTCTCAGGTACCATGTGATTCATTCAGTGTGAATTGCTAGAATCAGTATGGAGGCTAAACATACTGAAGAGCAAATATGTGTGTATCCCAGATGAGTTTTATTTGTGCTAGGAAGTTGAGAAGGATCCTCTTTCATAGAAGAAAAGCAGAACTTTCCATGTTTGCTAAACCCAGATTTATCAGTAATTTTGAGTGGAGGGAAAATGGTAACTTACTGTGTACCTGCTAGATAAATTTCTTCAATAAAGTGATTTGGCCCTAGTACAAATTGAGCTTTATATCAACAGCTAGAAAACAGTGTTTTGACACTAGTGCTACAGGTCTTTCAACACTGATGAAAGGGAGCTGGTCTTTTGTTTTATGCTACATTAAAACTTTGTTATTATGAACACATGGCAGAATAACAGGAAATGTTTCCCTTTACTGACTGTCCTGTTCTGTGTTTTATTAGGTGGTATGGATAATTTCTCCAGTGTAGGCATAGGAGAGGGACTTCTTTGCATGTTTCAAGTTAGTTCCTGCTGAACATTTGGTTTATTTAAAATTTCTTCATGCCTGCGAGTCCTGAGATTTCTGTGTTCAGAACTCATGTTTGGTGAACTATTTTGTGTACTGCCTGGATACAGCTCCTCTGTCAAGAGCATAGATATAGACAATCTGATGTGTTTTGTTACATGGTTTAAATTAAGTATTTCTCTGTATTTTAGCAAGCTGTGTTCTGGTATTACGTTATTTTTCCAAATGAAAAATTACAGGAATTCTGCCTCCATAATTGGCTGGGGTTGTTCTGAAAGATGGAAGGGACCTGTGTGGACTTCTGACAGCGGCAAGAAGGGTCCTAGGAACTAGCAGGGATACAAGGAAGAAAGTAATCTAAAGCTGTTGTAGCAATGAACCAATTAAATGGGGCTTTAGGCAGTGGAAAAACTGTCAGCTTTCCAAAATACATTGCTTGGGTTTTCTGCATATTACAGCCTTGATGGAATTAGCAAATGATTTGTTATTTAACTTCCTTTGGTAAGAGCAGTGTATATTCTTCTACTAATGGCAAGTTTAGCACAGGAGGTTCTACTGGTGTAAACCACATCTTTCCTTTCAGGGTGATTAATAGTAGATCTGCACTGGCTTGGATCCCCTGATGGTACGATGTGATGTGAACCAAACACAGCCGCATGGTCACGTTTCTAAGCCAGAACAAGTGACTAAAGTTCATGCCCTAGGCATGGCTGCAGGAGGACAAACAGCAGCTGATAAAGCATAAAGCTAATAATCCATTGATGAGTTTTGTACTTGTATGGTTTGGCCAAGTTAGTTTAGGCTGAATCAGCACTTCGCTTGGGGTAGCCACACTGCTTTTGAGGAGCTCTCAAATTATACTTGCTTTGCATTGCCCCATGTCCTTGGGCACAAGTCCTGCACTGCTTTACAACCAGCTGAATTATCAGGGGATCCATGAGGTAAAATAGGTCGTTTGTTGTTTTCTTTTTAATGCTAATTTCTAGATTTCAATCTTAAGGACATGATAGACTTTAGGGAAGTGACAGAAGGAAAGATTTGTTCACTGAACTAGATCCTTGTCTCCTCAATTCCACAGAGCCTCTGTGGATCTGCTAGAAGCAGTAAATAAGCTTTTCCAGCAAACAAATGTAGCAGGTAGTTCAGTGGCAGGTAAAATAAAAATGGTTGTAGCTATATAAAGAACACAATAGACTGAAACTTTTTCTTTGTAAAAAATTGCACATAACATGTAGACCTTAATAACAGTGAGCACCTTATTAAAACATGTTTTCTGCATAGTTTTGATACATTGCTATAGACAGCCCTCATGTGTCCAACCTTAAGAAGATGCTGTAATCCTAAAATTAGGGCTATACTTGTAGCTCTTGCCAGTGAAATCAGAATGTTTTCTGGGTCTATAGGATGTAGTGCCCAGATTCTGTAAGTAGAGGTGCTTAGGCACTGGTAGTGATAATATGAATGCTGAGAATAAGAACTCCGGAGAGCCTTGTAAACAAGGCATTGAAAAATGAAGAAAATGGAAATTGTTATCCATGCTTGTCACAGGTCACAGTACTGAAAGCCACCCATAAACATATGCCTTTTAATTAATGTTCATTTTCTTTCTTGCACTCTACAACCAAAATCACAAGAGTGCCTCCACACTTGGAAAAGAGAATTAAGGAAAAAAGGATAATGGTAAAAATTTTCTTCAAAATGTTGACAACATCAAAGCAAGAAAATATTTTGAGCATTTTCTATTACCATTCTTGACATTAAAACATAACTACTGGTAAGTGATTTGTGCTCTTTCCAGGCCTCACTGAGCAACTCAAACAGCTTGCACCAGATAGAGATCCTTTGGTTGCTTGTGAGATTATTTTTTGTTAATTACCAGCAGCATGACAGTGTGTATCTGTTGCTAGATAAAAAGGTAGTGTGCTACAAGATAGGGCTGTCCAGCTCTGTTTTCACTCACACTCTCGCTGCATGGAGGGGTGAGGAGGATTTTCTCAAGTGCTGAGCTTAGTGACTTTTGTGAAGAGCCAGGCTCCCCATGCTGTTGAAAAAAGTAGGTGTCACCAGAGGGAGATGGGAAACCTTGGTGTTAGGGAGTATTTAGATGTTCCATGTGCTGCAGTCACTCTTCTCTCTACCTTGATTGTCTGGGTAGTTTGAGCAGCAAACATCAGCATCCACCCTAGATACCCTGCATGGTAAATACAAGTCTCCACCTCTGTGATAAGCTGAAGTTACCTGAGCTTGGGGCATTTTTCTTCTGCTGGAAATGAGTTCATAAAGCTCAGAATCTGAGAGGATCAAGCAGGCAGACTCCTTAGAGATGGGGTCTGTGTATTTGCCCGAATTGTATATGCTGATGGAATCTGTCACAGCCCCTTTAGTATCTCGTGGTGTCACACTGAACTAGTTCATCCAACAACTTTAGCTGAGAAAATGGTGTTCAAAATACAGCCTTTTGTGCTGGTAACATCCTGAGTGCCTTTTTTCCAACAGGATTTGTAAAAGTCAATTTCCAAAGCTGTGTTGAAGATTTTGCAGAACTTCACTATACTGTAGCATTATGAAGTGGATTTTTCAAGCATAAGGTTGTGGAACATGCTTGGGGGTATTTTTCTTTCTTTACTTAGTACCTTCAGTTGAAATAAGAAAAATCAAAAAAGATCCCTTATTCCTCTCTTAAAGTGCTATCTTCACTTAGACTGCTGTAAAAATTATATAGTGACAGAGTTGTGGCTGAGCAGTCTGTGAAGAACTTCCAAGAGTTTCACTTATGCTGAATCTCTTTTTGAAATAAACATTTGGGAAGGATGGAGGCAGGTCTTTCATTATGTCATTCTCACCCTAGATACCCCATTTGGTTTGTTAGCTGCTGCCTTGGTAATGATCAGTAGAAATCTTTTCCAGCCTTTACAGTTCTAAGATTCTGCCTGCTTGGGTATCACACCTGAGGGTGGAGCCTTTGAGAGGAGAGTGTGGGAAAATATTCCACCACTTAAACCTGTGCCATGTAGGCACCCCCGGTGGTTTTCTTGAAATGCAGACCAGAACCTTTAGTTTCATGATACCAATGACATTTTTCATAAGTCTTTCAGAGTCTGACAGGCTTCGCTGTTGGAAGCTTCCTAAAAACAATCACACCCACCCCCAGTTGTATGCTATTGCAGACCTATATTCTATATCATAATAAAGCATAACACTGAGTTAACATCAAATCTAGCCCAATTACATTTTCCTTCATCCTTTTCCTTTTGAATTAGCGCAGTCTCAGTACTATGAAGTTGTATTCTGTCACCAAATTTAGAGCCCCGTTTTAGAGGAGTGCTGTTGACAGCAGTGCATTTAGCAAGAGCAAAATGCTACCAGCATCATCTAGATTGGAAATTTCTTGTCCTAGTTTCCTTTCCTGCATTTAGTTCCATATGGGCAGCTTCAATGCATTTTGATTTTAATGAGTTGTAACAAAAGCTGAACTTTGATTTCTGCATCAGGAGTCTAACAGGCTTCTTGCTGGTGTGAATGCTGCTGCATCCACATGAATGCCCTTAACACTGTGCTGGAAAAGCTGGTCTTCGTTTTTGGGAAACTTGAGAGCCAGGCTTCAGCAGAGTTAGGTTAGACCTGATGTGAACCTGTGGGCCCCCATGAAGTTTAACTTCACGTCTTTTCAAATTCACCATCTGAAGTCACTCTTGTTAATTAAATCTCTTCAGTGGACTAGCTTGGGTACAGCATGGTTATAAATCCTTTGTCTTATCTGAATCAGGTATATATCCCTCAGTGAAGTGGCATAATGAGTATTTGCTTGGGAAGCAGATGCAGCCAGTTAACTCTAATTTATTTTTAAAAAGCAATCCATCTTTAATGTATGAAGTAAACCCCCTTAATTTTGCAAATAATATTTTGTCATTTCAATTAAATTCCTTTGTTATTTTGTCTGAGATTTTTTAGCCCATATTGTAAAAAAATAATCAAGTGGATTTTTTATTGAGAATGAAGTATTGGTGCCTTTACTGAATTTGTGCTGTTCTGAAGATGATTTAGGAGCAGTCTGTTAGCAATGTGCTGCACTTGTATGCTCTGTAGCCAAAACACTGAAGTTGTCATCAGTCCTGTTGCTCCATCAAGATTTTGTTTTAAAGGACTGGATAGAGGAGGATTTTTTGTCAGTATAGAGTCCATGTGGGAAGTTGTAAGGAGCTGGGTCTGTCAGTGATGAATAGAGAAGGGGAAGAAAACCACGGACGTTCATTCCTCATTGTCGTGCTGTGCCTGGGTGTTCTGTGCAGTGTGGCAGACAGCGACAAAGAGTCCTAGGCTGTCACTCATCACAGTTCTCAGGGTTTTAGGTGAGATGGTTGCAGCCTGTGCTTGCAGTAGGAAAGTCTCTTGAACACCAGGAGAACTCCTGGGAATGAAGAGCTCAAGAGTAGCCCCTAGAAGGCCTCCTGTGCCAGCCTCTTCAGTGGCCAGCAGGAGGACAGCATTTCTACTGGTTATATCGATATAAAATGTTAATAGAAATATTCAGTAGAAAATATTTTCAACAGAAAATTATGGACAGAGTAAAGCTTCCTTACTGCCAGCTTTCAGCCTGGGTTTTCTGCTGTTCTCTGGGAATGGAGAAGCAGTTCCCTCGCCGTGTCTTTCTGCAGCCCTGAGTGATGCTCTGCAGAGACAGGAGCCGAGGGCAGTGCCTCCCGCGGGGCTCCAGCGCCGCTCCCAGCTCGGACACGAGTGAGCTGTGCCTGAGGCAGGCAGGGCTGCACTTTCTGCTCTGCCCGCAGGCAGGGTGGGTGGAACCCACTGCCCTGTCCTTGTGGAAATCGCTGCAGGGGCTGCTGCTGCTGGGGATGGATCTGCTGTCTTATGCTGAGTCGTAGAGAAAGTCGGTTTGTTTACTTCCAGAAAAGATTACCTTGGCATTTATACAGAAGACAAAGGTGGAGTATGGCTGGCTGACAATGATTCCTAGTGGAAATGCACAGGTTGCCAAAGCCAGGTGAGATGTCTTGACTCTGGTCTGTAGTCTTGTGTCTCCTCAAACCGATAGTGTAGCAATTGCAGGGATTTTTACGCTGCTAGTGAAGGAGTATCTTTTACACCACTGGAAGTGAGACACTGCTTCAGCTGTTAAATAAAAATTTGACTAATCTCAACCAGATATAATGATTTAACATTTTAATTTTTTTTCCTTTCTCTAAGTGCAGTTATTGTTGCAGCTTTATGTTTCTGTTGACATTGCAGCAGTCTTTGCTTGGCAGTTTAGGATGAGTTTCAAACATAGCCTTTTCTTCTGTAACAAGGTTAGAGCCTTGCAACCCTTCTCATGCTATAGCCCGATCCTTTTCTGTATTGCTGGTGGTAGCGTGGAGGAGAAGAGCAGATAACAGGGAGGGCCATGGCACTGGGCTTGTGGCTACCAGCTCATGGGTGCCCATGCTCTGCCCTGCTAAGTGATTACCACATAGTTTGACCCTGGACTGGTGCTGCACTTAATCGTGACATTCATGGGCTGAAACATGTCACTAATTTGATACATCCATTTCATTAATTTGATTGAATTGCATCTATCTGTTGGAGGTATATGAAGGAAAGGTACCTGACATGCAGGGAAGAGCACTAACCTCTGCATTAAACTATAAAACAGTCATTAGGACATCTAATGCTGAAATTGATTTGCTCCACAGAAATTTGGTTTTCAGGCACAATACTAATTTGCTATAAGCTTGATGAATGTCAAGAATTAATTGAAACATTTCAGAGGCCTGTGTGGGTTTTAAATATTGTCATTATTGCCTCAATATTTTCAGTTCTTACAAAAATTGCTTTTTAGGGAGCATGAATTAAATTATCTTCTGCAGTGACTCAAGGTACAAATGGTTCATTGCATTACCAAAACTGGACCTGTTTGCTTCTAGATGGCCCTTTTTTTTCCTTAAAATGTATCTAGTATTTTCCTTCCACTCTTATGCATGCATTGCAAATAGAAAGTAAGGTTTTAAACCCAAACGTTATTTTTGACAGCACTTGTAGATCTGGGGTTTTTCCCTAGCTGTGCTCTGGAGGCCAGCATTCTCTTGTTACCTGCTTTCATTTTGGCAACAGGAAAATAGCTACAGCTTCATAAAATATTTTTTTTGTTTTTAATTAAATAGGATGTCATCCAAATTCCATTATTATTTTGTCCTGTGTATGAAAGAACTGCAACATTTGGTACATGAAATGTCTACAAGATGAAAAACATCAAAATCAGCAATTTTTTTTTACAAATATGATCTTAATGTAAAAATAGCTAAATTTTTCATGTGGCGATTGCAGACCCCAAGTGCCGTCCGCTCATTATCCTTGTCTCTGATGAGTGTCCCCATGTTTGACTACATAGTAAGGATGAATGTCCAACATTCTGTGCTACAGACTGCAAACAGATGCGTGACAAATCCCTGGGATGACATGACATAGGAAGAGCCTTAACATTTGTAGGAGTTTCCTCTGTGTGTGGAGCAGTTCCAGAAAGCAGGAATTCCCAGGCTGCCGCGTGGTGCCATGCCCTGTCGCTCGCTTCATGTGCAGGCATGTGTGGCAGTGCTGGGGGCCTGTTCCCGGGCACCCCAGAGGGAGAAGCGAGGGGGGCTTCAGCATGTCTGGGAAGTGGTGGTGGTGCCCGGGAAACTGCCCAGGTGCAGAGAACTGAAAGGATCTTTTCCTGTGCTGTGCGCTGTGTTGTTGACTTACCTGCATAGATGTGATCAATCCACTGTGTCCGCGTGAGCTCAGTGCTGTTGTTCTCCACAGCGGTCAGTTCAGTAAGTTTGGATCTCAGCGGGGTGGGTTCAGGACCCTTTGTGGAAGGTTAGATTAATTTTTATCCAGAGTTGCTTAAATATGTGATTTTTTTGGTGGTTTCTCTTTTTTTGGGTGGGGGAGGGGGTGGGCAGAAGGGTTTATTGTTTGGTTAGGGTTTTTTGTGAGGAGGTTAGTTGGTTACTGTGTGATAGTACCATTAGTGATAGCTCAGAAGTTGAGAGAATGCTGGTTCATTATCCATTTTTTCAAACCTTTAGTAATTAATTCTGCAGTAACCCATCCCTTAAGTGACAAACGCATTCAGTATTGTATTTCTTAAAATAAAGGATTTTTGGCTCGTTGTCTCATTGCCGATTGCCCAGAGGCATAACACAAATATATCCTGAAGAAACAGTTACTAGGAATGACTGCTGCAAGAAGCTCAATTCCGTGTTACTTGATTCTCTCTTCCTTCCCTCGTTTTGCTGCCCAAGGGTGTAACATTTCACTCTAGCCTATGAAACAAGTAGCAATAAATGTGTATCAATATACTTGAAAGCCACATTTTTTATGAAGGTGTGATCTGTTAAATGCTTGGAGAATATGAATATGGTCAATAAGAAAAATTCGTTTTGTATATGAATATGATGACATTGAAAGTGTAATGGAGAAATGGTGACGAAAGGGTGATGTGGAACCTCAGAGCAACGACATACTCAAGCAAATAGATCTGGGGTTACGTTTTGGACAGTGAAAAAACAGTAGTTCATGGTGATTCTGTTTCATTGCTGTTTCTCCAAAAGAACAGCAGAGTACCCAGCTTTTATGCCACTTCAAAACACCAAGCCCACTGAAATCAGCTGGAAATTGGGCAGGTGTTAAAAATAGTCAAATGGTTTTTTTATTAAATAAAATGAATGCCGAAGGAAATCCATAAAATGCCTCTCTCAAAGGTACATCTGACCCTTTCTTTCCCTCTTCTCTTTTTTCTTGCACAGTGCCGGTCCTAAAGGAGATAACATTTATGAATGGAGATCTACTATACTTGGACCTCCAGGTTCTGTATATGAAGGAGGTGTTTTCTTCTTGGATATCACATTTTCATCTGACTATCCATTCAAGCCACCAAAGGTAAGGGTAAGGTTTTTATTGTGCTTATCATTTTTTCATGTGAGAAGAATGCAGCTTGCAGCCAAGTGAGTGCTCGTTGCTTTGTTAATATCAAATTTGTTTATGGTCAAGAAAAAACTACTACAGCCTTGAAAACTACGAGGTCCCAAATCTTGGCTTGCAGTCTCAGAAAAATCCCATCTAATTTACTTCTTGATTACCCCAGTCATTACTGATTTCCAAACTTCACCAAGTGATAAATGAGATGGTAATTCTAATCAAGAGGTAAGATTCAAGAAATTTTATTTCTAATAGAAGACAACACAAGAATTTTTTGTGTTTCCTTCTTCTCATTCTAGCTACCAAAATATATGTATAATAGTCTTTTCTGTTATGAGCCAGATTCTATATGTTATCATGTAATTTTTAACAAAATAAGAAAAAGCTAAAATAAGTTCACACAGAAAACTGGAGTGTTATATTGTGACTTAAAATTGGGTAAATTAGTGTGATGAATTTCCATTATTTTAAAATGTCTATTTACTACTGCTAAAATTGGCAATCTTGTTTGATAAAGTTTTTGAGCAAAAGCTCTGTTTATTAAATTAAACTAATCTTAAATTAAAATGTCAGTTCTTTTCTCAGAAATAGTATGGACACCTAATAAATTTTAATTTACTAATGGATATGAAAGAATTTAAAGGTCATTCCCTTTTCCCCTCTCTTACTGCCAAATTACAACTCTTGACCAAGTCACCAGAAAAAAACACTGCAAAACTCTCACTACTGAATACATTCTACCACACACATTCTCTGACTTACAGCTTTGGGCAGTATTACTTTTGTTACCATAAATCTAATACCTTCATTTAGTATGTTCTGAGTTCAGAATGTTATACTGAGGTGATGCCCAGTTTTAGACAAATTCCTCATTCAAATCTTGTAGATTTTTTAGATCATGATAGTTTTTGAATTTTCAGGGTACATTGTGGATTCCACTTCCACCCCATCAGTCAGAAAAAAAAAAATCTCTATTTTCTTGTGCTTTGTGCAATTAAAGCAGTCACATATTTCTCACTTCTTATTTGTGCAGAATGTTCACATCTGTCAATATTAGTCTGAGATAATTCAAAAACACGAATGGATTTAGTTAGTCTAATGGCATTGTTTTGGCTGTATATTACATTCTGCCTAATGAAGGGTAAGGACAAAGATTTCATTGTTAATTTAACAAGACTAATTTTCATGATCTGTATTCAAGCTTTTGAAAGAGACAAAGATCAACTAATAGTGCACATGCAGACAAATTCTGTGAACTTCACCTTCAGAAACCACAATAAAGTTACATTTGTGATTAGAATGTTCCTGATATGTGGTATGTTCACTAAATAGCTACCATACTATAAAGTGGGTCCTAATTTTTGTGTGTACCATACAGAGAGCCTGTGTGAAAGCAGTTTATGCCCCTAATCTTGTCTTGGTAGGGTTCTTAAAGGCAGCCCTGGCTGCAGAAAATAGTCACTCTTTTGTTAAACTGTTGTGGTTTGGAGGCCATGCAGAGAGGAGCTGCCTCTGCAGACGCTCTGCCAAACTGGGAGTCCTGCAGGCTGCTCGGAGCCAAGGGGCACCATCCCTGGGCAGCACTGAATGACTCTGTCTCTTGTGCTGTCATTCCAGGTTACTTTCCGCACCAGAATTTATCACTGCAACATCAACAGTCAGGGAGTCATCTGTCTTGATATCCTGAAGGACAACTGGAGCCCTGCTTTGACTATTTCAAAGGTTCTGCTGTCTATTTGTTCTCTTCTGACAGACTGCAACCCAGGTAAGAAACTGATAGTTCACTGAGAGACTCTCAGTTGTTTGACTTAGTTGCCAAGGAATGTAATTTGTATATTTGATTGCATGCAGATTAAATAAAATTTAATATTTTTGAAATTTGCTATGAAGCACTCCAGATTGGACATGGTCCCACTTTTAATGATGTTTTTCACTCCTATGGCACAACAGAAAGTAAATAGCACTAAGTCCTTTTTTTCCAAGATACGATGGAGAAAATAAACTGATGTCATTGAAGGTCTGTATTGAAGGAGCTCCAGCAAATGAGTGTTTAATCCAGGAAAGGAGCAACATTGTCCTGAGTTATAAATCCTGCATGCCAGAAGTGGCTGCAGGAAGTCTCTTCAAGACAGCAGTTGAAAGATTTAATTAATCTTGCAAATGTGGGGAGGTGATGATCAGAGAGAACTCTCCCTTTTTCAAAAAGACTTCCTTGCTCCTGTGGGGAGGGCAGGAGCTCCACGGAAGCAGTGCAGATTCTCACTCAGCAACAACTTGAGTGACCAGTGTCATTAAGCAATGGATGCTAATTGCCTGCGATCAGGGCAGGAACTGAGCAATAGCGCTGCCGTTCATTTACGGTCACAGTGGTCACAGGGAGAAATGGATCGGCCTCTGAGGTACAAAGATGAGGACTCCCGGAGCGGCTCCCCTCGGTGTGTTGTGCAGCCCTAATGCTTGAACTCACACTAGTCCTGTGCGCCTCCCTGACAGGAGGGTGGGCAGCAGCACCCCCTGAATGTCTCCTGCTCCCCAAAGAGGAGAGCAGAGCACCTGCCTGAGGCAAGATTCATTCATATGCAGATAACCACAACAGGTTTTCCTGTTCTCTTTTTCTCTTTGTTGTGCTTTGTTCATGTGTGTTTTCTTGGAAATGTCTTACATGATAAGAGTTCTGCTGTATTTCTGGTCTAAACTATATTTTGGAATGGATGCCATGTTTTAAAATGTGTTTTTGCTTGGGGATTTTTGTTACTTGTGGGATGGATTCTGATGCATTTTCTCCTGCCTTTTGCAGCTGACCCTCTGGTTGGAAGCATAGCCACTCAATACCTGACCAACAGAGCAGAACATGACAGGATAGCCAGACAGTGGACCAAGAGATATGCAACATAAATGACAAACTACTTGTGCAGTGTGAAGGTGCAGAAGGCAACTTTGCAGTGTGCAACAAATCTTTATAGCCTTTACAATACGGACTTCTGTGTATATGTTATACTGATTCTACTCTGCTTTTATCCTTTTGAAGACTGGGATACTGCCCCCCAAAAAGGTAAATGCTGTCAAGAGTAGAAGTTTGTAGCTGTAGATTAGTTATGTTTAAAATGCCTACTTGCAAGTCTTGCTTCTTTGGGATATCAAAATGTATTTTGTGATGTACTAAGGATACTGTTCCTGAAGTCAACCAAATATTATAGTGCATTTTAGCCTAATTCATTATCTGTATGAAGTTATTAAAGGTAGCTGTAGATTACTAGGAATTATGTCATTTGTATTAAACCCAGATCTATTTCCAATATGTGGTACCTGCTGTTGTGAAAACTGTTTTAACTTTTACCTTTGTCAGTTTGTAATGAAAGGATTTCCTTTTTCCCTTTGTAGCTCAGAGAGCACCCAGTGTATCATCTCAAACACAATAAACATGTTCCCCAAGGAGTAATTTCTTTGTTTTCCTGTTTTAAATAATATTCTAATAAATTTAATTATAGTAACAAGGCAAGGCCAATGTATTACAGATCCCTGTGGATAATTTTTAAATTAATATACATAAGCAAAGGCTTGCTATTAAATGTTTAATGCACACCTGTGGATTGTTTAAGTTTTCCCTGTTTTGTTTTTAACAGAAAAAGTGAAATTTCTAAAATTTTGTGGAATTGAATACTTTTCAGCTCTTTCTCAAGTTGAAATGATCACATTTCATATGCTTACTCCAGAAGTTAATGTAGCTGGTTGCTTCAGGGCCAGTCCTGCTCTCAGAACAGGCTGCCTCAGTCTTGCTGCAAAGGTTTTCTTGCAGAAGTAGGGCCAAGTTACAGATCGTCTGGTCCTTTTGCTTCTGAGTAAAGTTGGACTTGCTGACCCGGAGAACTGAGTTATCCATTGAAAAAGGTCTTCCAAAGCATGATTGAACACTGTATCATCTACCCAGAAAAAAAGAGGAGTACAATAAATTTAATCAGATTTATATTAAATAAAACATTTGTGGGGAAAATAACCTTTCTTAGTAAAAATGAAATCTCTAAAAGTGTTTTAGATTACCTTCACTCCCCCCTTCACTTTCTGACTTGGAAATTTTGTAACATCTGTAAGTAAAAAATACAGCTTTATAGTACATACAGTTTAAAAGGTAAAGTCACTAATAGTTTTATAATTTAAGCTTTTATAGTTTGCCAGTCACAATATTGATTAAAAAATGACATTTGATTCCTTTAAATATTTTTAAAATTACACTTAATTTTTAATTTTAGTCTCCCTTTCTACTTGGTATTTTCAGAGATAACATAGTATTTCCTTCAATAAGATGCTCTGCTCGTTTAATATATGAAAACTGAATGTTAAGTTTAAATATTAAAGCAATACAAAAAATGCTAAAAATTTAGATCTAAAGTTAACCGTTACTATACAGGTCCCTGGTTTTTGTATCACATAAACCTTTTGACCATGAATTGTCCACCCTACTTTAAATATTTATACAGATGCCTGAAGGTGGCTTGAAGAACTGTGTATCCCAAATATCTCAACCTAGAAGCCAGTCTCTCTTGGTAGCTACAAGATAGCTTTAGAGTTCAGGTTAAAAAGTGCAAAAGGGAATGAGAAACAGGATCTGGCAGGTGAATATGCCTAAGTCAGGTAACAGACTAATGCCAGGAGATGAAGTGCTGGAAATCACTGCTGAAGGTGACCAGGATTTCTTGTCATGTCATTGGATGTGTGAGAAATAGCACAGATTGGCAAAGAAACAAGGGGCGATGACATCCGGGCTGCACATTCAAAGTCTGCTCCCTGCTGCCCAGTAGTGCACTTGTGGGCCACGCAGTGCTCGTACACCACTCCGGTGACCTTCCAGGGCAGAGCAAACGATGGAGTTCACACACTGACTGTGTTGCCTACAGAATTTACAGATATTTATATCATGAAATAATATGGTATAAAAATACAGCTTTTTATTCTAATTTTAATGTATTTTGCGTTTGTATCGTACCTACAACTTCAGATACCTAGGTGTACAAATGGGATGCCTTGTTAGTGTTGCCCCATCTTGCCTTCCTTGCAATTGGATCCTTTACACTGAATTCCCATCCTCTTTTTTTTTTTTTTTTTTTTTTTTGTTGGTTTGTCATGATTCTGTTCTTTTTTAATGTAGATTTTTTTTTGTGTGTAAATTTTATATTTACTGAAGTAAAGGTTGTTTTTGTGTAAACATTTAAACTTTAAAAGAAAAAGAAAAGAAGCTAATTTTGTTTCTCAAGTTCTCTCTGCTAAACCAGGCAGTAGAAAGAAATTTGTATTGTTAAATAAATCAATTAGTTGTTAAATGAGAATGTGTGTCTGTTTTCATGGGGAGGGAAGAAACCCCTGCTGGAAATATATCCAAAGCACTGGTTGCAAAGAGCATCTGATGTTTCAAACTGTTTCCTTCTTGGCTCTGCTGGGGTGAGTACTGTATGCTACCAAAGAATGGCGCTGATCCTCTTTTACTGTTTCAAGAAGATAGAACAGAAAATTATCACCAATCACTGGGTTCTGTATTTGGGGAAAAGTGAACTGAAATGACATTTTTGTGTAAAGCTGAAGATACTGAAAATGCCGCCTTCTCCGTTTTGGGTGGTCCTTTCTTTTTCTGTTGTCTTTGGGATTTGAGTGGGGAATGTGCGCAGCTGGCAGGGAAGCTGCCCAAACTGGGCTCCATGATGATCTGGCATAAAGAGATCTGGTGTGGGAACCAGCAGTCCCAGCCTGTGACGCTGCTGAGGAATAGAAGTGGCAGGCACCTCTTCAGCTGAGCTGATGGCTATATTCAGGGCAAGTGAGAAGGGATGAGTAAATATAAGTGTTTTAAAAATAAAGATACTGCATACAATGGAGAGGCTAATAAATATCAGCCTTTTTTCTGTACTAACATGTTCTTGGTGTCTCAGTGATGCGTGGTGGGCCTTATGTAGAGACAGTCTCGCTGATCAATGTTGAGTAGTGGTCATCCCAAGTCTACAACCAGGAAGGGAAGGGGGCCATAGAAAGCAAGACTGCAGGGCAGCCCAAGCCACAGGCCAGGCTTGCACAGCCTCATAAGGAAAGCAACTGAACCAGGTCTGGTTCATGCTCTGCTCCCTCCCTACCTCCTGGGGAGAGAAGGAAACTGTTCCAGGTTTTGTGGTACACCAGTTCCTGCTCTGTACAGGCTTTTTTTTGGCCGTAGGTGTTGCAGAAAGTGAGACCAAATTTCTTCCTTTCTTCGCCTTCACATGTGAGACCCAAATTTGTATCCTCTCAGGGGTGTTCTCACATGCTTGCACCATACAGGAGAGCTGCAGGGCTCTGGCTGAGGGGCTTTGCAGTGGCTGGGTGCAGTTCTGAGCCATGGGGCAGCCCTGGCTGCATGGCTGCCCCAGGGCCCTGCCTGGGTCCCCGCAGTGCTGGAGGGAAGAAAGCTGCAGACCACAGCAGCTTCTACATAGAGCTCATGGCCTTCTGCCCCTGGGGTTTTTTTTTGCATGGGCAGAAGCAGCAAAGGAAGGACTGCAGGCTGAAGAGGGAATTCCTCCTTGCCTACATTTTCTTCAGCAAAAATCATCCATGGATATTTATGTGAAGGAAGGAAGGCCTGTGCAGGAATCCTGGACTAAAGCAGTTGCAAAGGACATTGACAGTAGTGTGGCTAAAGTGCGATTTGACTCAGCCATAAACCAGTGTTGTATTTTGGCAGCCTGTGCTATAGTCAGGGAGACAGATGCATTTGAGAACTCGGCGCTGCTTTACGTACAGCGTCCCTTCAACTTCTCCGTGGTGGCACCAACTGCATGTGTGCTGCACAGTAACTTCCAAGGCTGAACCCTTACCCCCTTTCCTTCACTAACCACTCCTGACTGAAGGGGCTGCAGAGGTTCCAGGAGAACAGGAGGGATTAGATTACGTAATGGAGCACTGGTTCCAAAGGGAGAAGCAGGACAACAGCGCGGCTGCCTGTACTGCTGCCTGACCTTGCTGATGTCATTCAGAGTTGGACACATTCAAGTGTTCAGTGTGTTCAGCTTAAATGAGAGAGCAGATCATGTACTTGGAAAATAGTGGCTGGAACATTCGCAGTACACTGGGGCTTTTGCTTTTTTTAATCCTTAAAAAGGGAAGCCTGCTCCAGCTTGTCTCCCCATCTCTCTGCATGCATGTCTCTGGAGGGCAGCTATGACTTCCTCTGTTGCTGGGTAGGATAGATGGCACCCAACATACTAGCAGCAATTTGGGGATCCTTAAAAATAAAAACTGCCAGGAATAGATAGAAGAGGCACAGTATGAAAAATATATATATCTTCTCCCTTCATGGGGACCACAGGCTCTGCATCTAGAGGGATCTAAGATGTGGTAGGACCACATGCATGAATGTAAATGCATGGAGTCCTCTCACTGCTGTTGCTATCGCTCTCCCACAGCTAAGGTGTGGATGGCCCTATCTATTTATATAGTGTTTCCAGGTACTGGGAAGGAGTTTGTGGTCCAAGGTAGATACCTCATTTAACTGTCCTTAATTACTGCCTTAACATCCTTTGACAGTTAAAGCGATAGGTATGTATTGGCTATGTGAAAAAAGCACTTTGTTAGGTAATTATTTCATGCGACCTGGTATGTGAGCACTTCCTTTTATGTCTTCCAGGTTTATCCTGTGAAAAATAATGAATAATTGCATCTGTTTTCCTGGATCCTGTTAGGTGATTTTATGTGTCATCATTATTATCAGCTCCTAGTAACCTCTTTTTTTTCAGGTCGGAAAGTCCTCATTTATTTAATCTCTGCTTATAATGGAATATACTCTGATTATCCTGGTCACCTTTGTCTGTACATTTTGTAATTCTACTCTAGCTAATTTAAAGGAATGAGAGCTCCACACTGCATGCAAAATATGAGCTCAAAGTTCATCTGGAACAATGTTCTCTGGTTTGATCTGTTTACTTACTAGTTCAGAATGCTTTGCTTCTTTGACCTTTATTGCTTAGTTAATGCCTTCATTAAACTGTTCAGAGAAGCTGGGATCTCTTTTCTAAGCAATAGCTAATGTAACCTTTTATATAGGTCTAACAAATGGTTTTCCCAGTATCTACTTCTTTATATTTATCAGCACCAAATTAAAATGTGATCTTATCTCCCACTTCTCAGAAACATGAAATCTTTCACGACTCTTGGCAGTAAATTTTAGTTTAGTCTGCTTTGAATATTGACTCGGTGTGTGTGTGCTGTGTGCACCCAGGGTGGGAGGTAACAGCGAAAGTAATAGCAAAGTGCAGTGGACAGGTCTGACTGCCAAGAAGTGATGGGTCCCCGAGGACGAATTTTCATCTGGCTTCTGAATGGCACAGATGAAAGCAGCTGCCAACGTTTTCATCAGTCTGGGCTTTGTCTCCCTCTACAGAACAAATGTCATGTCATTATTTAAAGAGGAGCTCAGCGTGGGTAAATTTCCGGAGTGCTGAATGAGCTGTCATCCTGGAGATTAGTTTTCTGGGATATCATATAGGTAGACAGGGTGAATTGCAAATCCTGTGGGAGACCGTTCCTCAGAACACAGCCCCTGGATGTCTGTCTGAAGGACACAGCTGGGTAGAAATCTGAAGCCTAGCATGCATTCACAGTGCCAGGTAGCAATAGTGGGGCTGCAAACGTAGAAGTGATAAATGGGAGGGGAATGAAGCTACTGTTGAAGTACAGCAGAGTGTGATGGCATTTCTTACATGCAGGAAGGCAGCTTCATGCAAGTGCAGAAGTCTAGGGCTGTGTTTATGTACTCCAGCATTTTAAATGCATGTGCTTCCGTGAAAATTTGCACTAAGCTGAGACTTTTGACTACATGCTAAATAAAGGTTACCAGTACTTACAGTTCCTAATTTATAGGCAGTGTACTTAAAGTGACAGACAATTTTAAATTTGTAGTCAGTTTCTGAGGAGAAATACTAATACACTGTATGCTATTCTGCCCCTGCCTGGGTTTCTCTGTCAACTGGGAAGCAAATGTACTACCATTTCACTGGAAGGATCAGTTACTACAGAAAATTGAGATTTTTATTCTATTCACTGTTACATGTTGCTGTATCCAAATAGCTTTTTTTTTTTTTTTTTTTTTTTTTAAATCGGTATGCATTTGATGAACTAAAAACGTTAAGGTATCAATTAAGCTTCATTCATTGATTCAGTGGATATTTTACTGTAAAGCGACCTGAATTACTTTTCTTACGTGAAAAACATTGACGTCTGGGCCCAGCCATATAAAATAAACCCCGTGAGAAGTTTTCCCCCGGGTCGCCTTTCCCAGACGCGGCTGTAGGGGCAGGGCGGGCGCCGCCAGGTGGCGCTGCCGCACCGGCTACGGCCGCTCAGCCGGGGCCGAGCGGGGCNCGCCGCCCCCAGCCCCGCAGTCCCGCGTGTGCGGGAGCAGGGCGGCGGGCTCCCCTCGGCCGGCAGAGCAGCTCGGAGGGCGAGAGCCGCGGCCCGGGGCTTCTCCTGCCCCTGGGGATGGATGCCTCCGGGAGCGGTTGCTGCCTGTTGTGCTCAACAGCCGCCGCGCCGCACTCTACGGACAGACAATTCGCTTTAAAATGTAGTTTTACCCCGAAGCTGTTAAAAATTAGAAGCTGCAGCAGATTAGGTGAAGTAGCTGCTCCTAGCCCCGTACTCCATCCCTCTCAAGTTCATTAAGCTGCCTAAGCGGCACAAAGTTAAATAGCACTTAGGTAAGTGCAGCAGCCCAGGGGAACCCGCGGCGTTGGTGCTCTGCCGGTGCCTGTCAACTTGCTTGTTCTCGCAGAGTGTCTGCACTTGGATGCCACTGCTTCCAAAGAACGGGCTTTTAAAGGAAATAAACACACAAGTTAAGAGACATTTTCAACTCTCTTTCAAAGTTACATCTTTGCAGATGGATAGATTTAGTCCAGCTGGAGTAAAACGTCAAGTTCAGTTTCTATTTTGTTTAGGAAATTAAATATTAGGCTCCTGGCATTAGTAAAGTATTTTCCCTCTTTTTATAGACCACATTCATTCATAGGTCCCACTCCAAAAGCAGGCCTTGCTGTCCTCTGGTTTTCTCTCAGCAGCAAAGGGCTCTGATGGTGCTGCTTCCTTTCCTCCTTTGCACAGTCCGTTCTGCTGCTCAGGCTCAGAGTTCATCCAAACCTGTGGCATTTGGAGGGGCCTACTGCCTTGTAGGCCTGTAAGGCTTTTCCAAGATTTTGACATGTATTTGGCCACTTGAAGAGCAACCTCGGCTAAACACTGTAGATCAGGTCAGCTCACGGAGGTGACTTGTGTCTCTCTCAGCCTTTCAGCTCCGGTGATACACTTGCCTACTCAGCCATAGTGCACTAACGCTGTTCCTGTTTTCCCCTCCAGCAGCAGTTCCCCAGTGTAACAAATGGACTTGTGCTGGTCTGGCACTCTCTGTTTAAAAATGACGTATGGTTAAGTATTTTAAATTTACCAAATTGCTAATGATTTTCAAAGGCTTTAATTGAGTGATTATAGCAGCCATTGATTTTTCAGGCTTCAACCTACGCTGTAATTCAGACACTCCGCAAAGGAAGTCATGCACAATCAGATTTAGCCATCATTCACAGTGAGGCCTGTGCAATTACCACTGCAAACGTCAGGTATTGTGTTTGCCTTATTAACTTACATTAGGAACCTGTAGTGAAGCTGTGAAATAGCAGTTGTCTTAAGATGTTTCCTGTGGTAGGGTTTTTATTAAAGACATTTACATAGCCATAAACTGCAAAGGAGGATGTTTGATGCAAATTGATGAGATTTACGCTTGAATGTGTTGTGCTGTCTGCAAATGTGCTGGAAATCCTACAGAAGTATTGCTACATCTGCAGACTGCATTGGGAGGAACCAGTACTGCCTGGCTGTGGGCTTTTTAAACATTTGACAATTAGACAGTCAGCAGCAGTGCTTGGAAAGCTGGTTAAGAATGACCAGGTTTTTGCAATCAGGCCAGAATTCAGGTTGGAAGTTGGGCACAGAGCAGTACTGTGGGAGGTCTCATGCCTCCACCCTAGGCACTGCATGACCTGTCTGCCCCATTTCATCAAATGATGCTCCCTAGAGATGTTTGCTACTACATGAGGAACCCTTTTGCCCACTCCCTTGGGGTGCTGGACCTTCTACCTGCTGTTAAGTCTGGCTGGACTTTGGGAACCTTCAAATTTCCAGTTAGAGGGGGAGCTTCAAGGAGAGGATGAACATTTCACAACCCAACTCAAATTTTTTGTACAGTGGCAGTCATTCAGAGCTAAGGAACCTTTGCCATGCAGTAATATAAAAACACTCATGAAACAAGAATCAAATGAGAGGATTATTTGAGAGCAATTTGAAAGCATAATGACAAGCTCTTCCTAGGTATTCTAGCCCCAGCTTTTCCGAGGGGGTGAATGAGGTCCTTGCAGTGTCCTGGGACTCAAACATTTGTGAAACATGAAGCCCTGGAGACAGGAAGGTTTAAAATTCCACAAGGTCACTACCTGCTCTGACCTGCCAGAACAGACTTTTACTGTGAAGATCTGACTTGTCTCTTGGAATCTAAGACTAAAGATTTTTTTCGTTGCAGACAACTGAGAGAGCTGAATTAGCTCTTTTCAGGTCTTGTCCCCATCTTATTTTTGCTCTTAAGTTTACAGTAGTTCCTGCTTTCCTGCTTTTGTTGTCATACAATTGACTCTGATGTAACCAGCCATTTTTAGTGATACATTGGGAAAGAGGCTTCGGGAGCTGCTTCTGCTGGTTTAAGACCAACTAATTTACTGTAGCAAGTGCCAAGCAGGCTGCAAGCATCAGATGAGTACACCTTCCTCGTGTCATTTGTACTATGCACCAGTACAAAAGATTTTTCTCCCAAGACCATCCTTCTGAGCCTCGCCAATGTTTTGTTTGCCACCCACTTTAAGCACTTTGAAAGAAGAGTTCATTTCCTTCAATTTGTTGTTATGAAATACTAATGTGAAGGTAGGGGTTCAATCTTGAATTAATATAAGGTTAACACTCCCGGCAGCTGAGTGATGGGGAAGCAGAAGTGGTTCTGGCTGACGCTGGCATGCAGAAGGTCCCTGGAGGCCATCACACTGGCAAGAATTATTGCCTGAAGGGCAATTACATTGGCAAGCATCAGCTGGAGCGCCGTGCACCCTACTTTCTCACCTCATCATGCCAATTCATGCCGCCAGCTTTGTTCTGACACCCATCCTCTATCACAGGAGCAGGTGGCAAGGAGCCAGCTACGCTCAGCATGGGGGGCTCTGCTCCTCAGAGAGCTGGTAAGTGAGGGCCAGCCCAGCCTCCACTCTGGCTACAGAAATCCAACACAATGCAAAGGGCAGAAATAAAGCACCACTGAATAAAACCCAAAAACTTGGACTAGTCTAAAGAACTTTTCTGGTAAACAAGAGGAGCAAGACAGTGGGAGCAAAGGAAATAAAACACATTCTGAAGCTAGACCTGACTGGTGGCAAATGGACAGATGGACAGCTGTACTTCTCCTCCTCCTAGGAAAAGAGGTGGTCATTCGACTGTGAGACAAAAGACATGGATAGGAAGATGCAGATTTCCCCATCCTGGCTTCCATCCTGAGACAGCTGTGATCCCACTGGGCTTTTATTGCTCTCATCCCATTAGGGTCAGGGGTGGGGTTGGGAGGCAGACAAAGCCTGGCCCCGGGTTGGAGAACTATAGGATCAAGGCCACCATGGGAGAGGCCATGCTGCCCAAAGACTGGGCCCTGCATGAGCTTATCCTCTGATCCCTGGCCAGGTGTCTCCGGCTCAGCCTGAGCCCCAGACAAGGACTAGGGTTAGGGATAAAGCTGATTCTGGAACTGTTTGGCTATTGCACTTTTTGTTTACTAAATTAAGAAATTATGGTAAGACTGAAAGTCTGAGATTGAGTGGCCACAGAAAGTACCTGTAAATGAAAAAGAGAAGCACCACAGCTCTACTTGTTGCAGACAAAATGTTATCTTTGCAGAGCTACTCTGTAATAGTGCCCAAAATATGCTTTCATTTTGCACCAGGAACCAAGATATATTTGGAAAAATAAAATAAATAAAAATCAATACCACAGTTTAGCCATCATCCCTAAATGTTTACATGCCAGTTGCTGGCACTTTGCTTGCCCTATACATCTTTTTAAAATGCCTTCAGCATTAAGAAATGAATGTGTTTTTTTTCTAGAGGAGCTCCACCTTTGCTGAAAATATGGAGAAAAAAATTGTAAGGACAGAAAAAAGAAGTATTTGATTTTACATGTATGTGCGGTGAATGGCCCAGATGTCTTTCATGAAAGATTTGAACATCACCATCTAAATTTTTCTCTTGGCCCTACACCAGCTTCACCAAACCCAATAGATACTGCACTGGTGCAGAAGTGCGGGATTTGAGCCTACACTAAATGAAAAAGCAATCATTCAGCATATGTCAGGCATCGCATTGCTGAATCACAATAAGCCCTGTCAGCCCCCCCTCTGCCCCATACATTCAGTGGCTACTACCATACATTGAGGACGAAGGACTGTGCCCACTGAGAGCTGCAATTTCCAGCCCTCTAGCAGCTGACAAGTCGACGACAGGCCAACCCAACTCATTAAACCAGCAAACATGGAAAATAAGGGAAAAAATATATATAGTTTTGTGCAGCTCAGTGTGGGGTCAGATATGTGCTAGAGCTCATGCACAGACATGGGTGAGACTGTATAGCTGTGAGCAGGGCCAGAGATGCATAGACAGGGAGGATGGGAAGCTGTCTGCCTTTCTCAGCAAAATGAGCTGCCCTCTTCCTGCAGAGTGCTTAGCTGCTTGCTTAAATATAAATCAGTCCTAAACTGGGGCCTGTAAGCTCTTCAAGATGGGGACCCTGCCTTCAGACTTGAAGGTGCTCTGCTCCTGTCAAACAACTGTGCTACTTCCTCTCCTTTTACATTGCTTTCTAGGGATATCCAGTTGCATTCAATCACAAATAACCTTGGAAATCTGGCACAGGTAGATCTTTCTGATTAGTTATCAGGAATGTCATATTAAATATTACATTATCTCCACTCCTTTAATAGATAAGTCCATTATCTCCTCTCAGTGTCTGGTAAATTTTCCTCTCTACTGAATGCTTCCGTCTCATGATGGAGAGGCACATGTTTGAGCAGGCATTTCTAAGGCCCTATTTATTACCTATCTGTGGTGCTTTAGCTCTCTCATTTAGACTGTGTGACTTATAAATGGACTCAAGATACATAGTGAAATAAGTTGTCTCTTCAAATACAAATCCTGTTTTATTTCTCTATTTCAATATTCATAATGTTCATTTGTTCTTATTCAGACAGAATGATGTCAGCAGTGCTTACTACTAGGTACAGACATGGGCATTTTTCTTTCCAGTCTTTAGTAGGCTTATATAAAAACACAGCTTCATTTTTTCTCTAGACTGTGAGTTGTATGTTTTTCGCATCATCAAATATTGTCCTTTTTTATACCTTTAGCCTAGAAAATAACTAGCAGCATGGTCTCCTTACCTATTTTAACTCTGTTTATGTCTCCATTACTTAAAAGTGGATTTGAATGCGTACCTGAAGCACCCATGTATAGGCATTTCTCACTTTTGATCACTGGGGGTTGGAAAGTATATTCAGTGTCCATTCCCCTCACTCATCACTTGTAGGTATTGGGTAGTGAGTTCAAGTGGCCAGCGATCAGTAATACACATTGTAGCTACCACTAGTTCACATTTCACTCTTTTTCTCTCCTATTTGTCCAGGGACCACAGTGCCAGGCACTCCAGCCCCCAGTACAGTGTCAGTTACTGTAGTGACATACAGAGAGATGCTCAGCACCAGGATATGAGGGAGAAGGTTTCCTCTGAATGCATAATTATTCGTTAGGGTTCTGACAAAAAAAATTAGTGCCTAGGACCTGTGTATTGAGTTTGGGAAGGAAAGTGATGTGGGACACGAGGAGGTGGGAAGGGAAGCACTCAGAAATTAGCAGCCGTTCAGGACTGTGCAAATAGAACTCAGTGCAGTTTCAGATTCTGGGAGGACTTGAATATTAAGCCATTTGGATAAGAAACATTAAATAATAATGTACCACCTGGGCCCTTGCCTAGAATTTTGAGTACAGTCTTTCCCAGCATTCACATTAATATGTATTTTTTTTTCGCAGTTCTGAATAATCCAGATCCAAATGATCAAATTTGATGTGAGATCCTGCTCCAGCCTATTTTTCAGATGCATTCACACCAGCTAATTTGGGGAATGATCTGGTCAGTTTGGGCTTTTGAACTCAAACCTCCATGCTCCTGAGCATGTCATCTACGCCAGAGTCAATTCATTGCTAATTAGCACAAATCACAGGGACGTAACCTTTGGAAAATACTGCTGATGCACAAAGCATTTCAACACAGTATCCAGCACTGAGATGTGATTTGTTGAGAACACTGTTAAAAATATTCTTTTGCACAAAAGAAGCATGGCTAAGAAGAAAACCTTATCTAATCCTGTTTTATGCCACATGCCAGATTAAATGTATCAGTTGCTATCATACAGGATCCAGATGTAAACATGCTATCAGCTTTAACGGTATTCTAATTTTATAAAAATATAAACCCTATGGCTGAAATGTTTTTTCTGGTTTCTCATACCCATGTTGGATTAACACATCAACAACTGTGAAAGAATGTTTCCAGCCATGCTACAGGATCTTATTATTAAAATACTGTCCATATATAAGGTCCAACAGAAGAAAATTTTAAGTATTGAACTCTCTGCCTCTGCTGCACACACATGAACAAATACCAGGCTTAACATTTCAGAATTTCCTTTCATCCCAAAACAGCATTAGGAGTTGACCTTTCAAAATTCATGGAATAGGAAAAAAATCACAAACTTTGTGAATACCAAAGGGAATTTTATTGGGAAATGGGCTGAGAGAAGATCAGTATTTTTCATTCTGGTGTTGCCATTTGCATGTGTGCCTTCCAGAGCACCCTTATCAGCAGCCAGAACAAAGTGGCTTTGCCTGATCAAAAGCACAGAGGGGATTTTCAATAATTTCCATGAAAGATAATATTGATGAACATCATGTTCTTGCAAAAATTTAGTTACATCAGACCTATAGTTCTTCAATGAGGAAAAAGGAACTTTTCTTCAGAAAGGTAAAGCAGGGAACAGTTCATAGTGCAGGCATGGTTAGAGCAAAAGGTTTTGCAAATTTTGTAAACAATGCAAAATTAGACCATAAACCCCATAGCCCTAAGAAAATTTTCAGTAAATACATATGTACGCTTTGTGGGGCGTTTCCCTTCACCACTGTTTTGTTCTCATCCACACCTATGTGAAACTAGAATCACTTCCCCCAGGCTCTTCTGCTTTAAACATTTTCATTTTTCTGTGCATGAATTTCTGATTTCCTCTCTTTATGTTTTGCATTTATCTATTTCTTTAATCCCATTTATAGAGTCCTTCTTTCAGTCCTCCTTCAATTGCACTGGAGATTTATACACCCTGCTGTTTCACTGGGGAAAAGAAATGTCCTTCTCTTATTCTATTGCACTATTAATTTTGAAGTTACAGCTACACTTTGGAGTAGGATGCATTTCATGGTTCCTTTTAGCCAAAAGGGAAAATATAATTTAAACCAGGAAGAAGTGGTAGGCCCTGGTCTGCTGTGCATTCAAGAGGACGTTAAACTTGCTGAGGAAAAAAGACCCTCCTCATCTCTACGAAATCAAACATGTAAGAGTTTTCTTCCCTCATAGGCTTTTCGTGTCCATCCCACAACTTCACTCATCAGATGAGGGCTTGTGCTGCAGTCACAGTCTCTCATCAGTTCTCTACTTGGTAGAGCAGAGCCCCAGCAAACAGCTTCAGGACATCTGAGCTCTCTCTGTGCATGATTTTCCATGGGGAAATCCACCAGCACACCTCATACTTCCACTGAGCATTTACCAGCTTGCTGCTGCCTATAAGGCAGTTAATAGCAGTCTCTTACCCACTTGGTGCTGTTTTGTAGGATCCCCTTTACATGGTGCAGCTCCCATTTTCAATATAACCAATTCCAGCTTTTGGGTACAGCTGTTTGGGAAGGGTGCATTTTTTTTCTAAATCATATGTATGAATAAAATCTGGGACAGTTGCGTTCTGAGCCCTGGAGAAGAGAATTCCTCTAATTATAAGAAAATCTTCTAGCTCATCTTTGCTATGTTTGGCTGTCTGAACAAATGTTACTCCAAAGGAGTGAAAAGGCTCCCTTTTAATCTCCCTTCAGATTCAGGATTTTGATATCTCCAACTCTGCTATTGATGGCAAATCTCCAAGTATCCTGTTCTCACCACAAGAACCCTTTGCAGTTAGGGACTTGTGCCATTCAGGGACCTACTTCCCTGACTTCTCTCATTCCATGAGGGCAGCCCTGTGGCTGCCATGGCTGTTTGTACCTGTGCGAAAGTCCTGTCCTGAGTCAGAGGAAGAGGACGCAGCATGCAAAGAGAAACTATTGACAGCAACATCTGTGAACATGAGACTGTTTTTGACTCTCTGCACATGCATATGTGTCACCATTCCTCTTCATTTTAATAAGGAGAGCTATTTCTTACCTACTAAATATTTGGGGCTGGGTCACAGTGGCAATTATGACAGACGTTAGTGTACCACCAAGAGAATCCAAGTACCAACATATCTAGTATGGAAATACAGTCATTGGAAAAAAAAAACAATCTTTCCTTTAAAATTTGTTTGTTGTAGATAATAATTTTTAGTAGATGAAAATTTGAATGGATTCATAGATACTCAGAACAGCTGGGGTGGGAAGGGGTCTCCAGAGCTAGTCCAATCCCACCCCTGGCTCAATCTGGGTCAGCCAGGGCCAGCTGACAGCCCACCCAGCCAGGCTTCAAGTATTTCCAGAGATGGGGATGCCTCAGCTCCTCTGGGTAACCTGTTCCTGTGCTTGACCATCCTCACTAGATGAAGATTTTCTCTTGTGCTTAAAGGGAACTTCATGTGTTCAAGTATTTTAAATAGTGTTCCTGAAACATGTTGCTTTCAGTTGTCAGCAGAGCGTCAGGTGGAAAGGGACACACACCCTGAAAAGTGCAGCTGTGATTCACTCAGTGATACTGAGCGACACATAAAATCTTTACTACTGAGAGCTTTTCAAATTGAATGTGGTACTTTCATTCACCAGTTCTTTGTGTACATAGGTCAAGTGGAGAATATTTTCTTTATTCTGTTTTCTATCTTTTATACAATTCCTGATGCTCTCAGCAGCTAAAAATGGTCTTTAGGTTAGATACTGGTTTTGCTTGTTATCAGGCCATTACCTTGTCATTCTACCACAGAGGGAGCTCAATAACTTCAACATGCCTGCTACAGTGCTATAAATACAAAGATATTTTGAAACATTCCACAAGTTCACCACTTGCATGGCATTCTGTTTCTTTTTTCCAGTAAAGATTTCATAATAAGTTCAGAAAAATCACACATTATTTCCCTCAACCAAACTGGCAGAAGTTACCTGGTCTACTATAAAATACAAGTACAGGTCTCAGCTAGTTCAAGGTCCTTAATTCTCCTTTTAGACGCATCTTACACCATTTTACTTCTTTCCTGATCTTCACCAACAACCCTGCAGATGGGTCAGACCCACTAATTCCACCAGAGAGGCTGTGCCAGGCTGTGTCCAGCCACAGCTGCCCTAACGCACGGAGTCAGGAGCATCTGATTACTTTGATTCACTAGGCAGGATAATAAAGCTTTCCTGAGCAGCAGTGTTTACAGCAAGTGAACTATGCAAAATCTCTCCCCTCAACTGCTATTACACAGCTTGCAACCTTTCGTTCAGGAGATTAAGTTTGCATCTTTTCGAATTATCTCTTTGTAATTGGAAAACTTTCGTTTTGACAGAGACAATGTGGCAGCCTCCCTGCGAGCCTCGCTACAAGCCAGTGCTGAGTGCCATCTGGAGAACCGATGCCGAAGTCAAGCAACAACATCCTGTCATATTTTATCTGGAACTTTGGAACAGAACAACTAATAACATCTTAAGCTTCATCTGTCTGGCTCTCTCATGCTCTTGGCAGAGGTCATAACCAATGGTGGCTTTGCTGATTTGCTGCATCAAAACTAATTATGTTACAGTGCTCACTGACAGACCTTCTCATAATGGCATAAAAGCCTTGGGCTTTATTTTACTCATTATGTCAAGGTAAAGTTTCACACTCATAAAACTTGCAGCTGTATCATCTTCTCAGTCATAATTTTAACATCCATTAACAGTGCTTATTCAGCCTGACAGAGCTACTGACTCCTATATTTCACTTTTCCCTTCCCTCTTTAAAAATGCTGCTGGTGAGGAGTGGGGCTCATGGCATGAAGGCGCATGCCTGATGTTGCAGATGCAGAATTCCAAGCACAGCCTCTTTACTTTTTGCATTCTTTACAGCAGCAAGAATGCCCTAGTCTGACTCTGTAGTATGTCAGTGCACTGAGACTGACTCCTGCTTCCTCTGAAGAAAGCCTTGGAGGGTGACCTTTTTGCCGAGCTTATAGGAAATCTATTCTTTTACCAGACACTTTCAGTTTTTGTTATTGAATGAGTCAGTTCCAAAAATCTGAGTAAAATTAAGATAACCGTTGCACAAGGTTAAAATTAGGGCAATGCTCAGGGTAAAAGTCAGGGCACATCTTAACGGCTCTTAATTCAAGAAAGAAACCAGCAGGAAAGAAGATTTCTGTCTGCGCTGAGGGAAAAGAGAGAAGTAAGGTTTAACAGTTTCCTTCTCAAATGTCGTAAAACATGTCAGCAGGGGGCTGTGGCAGTAAGAAGAATTGTGCTTTCTCACAGCAGGAAAGTGGCACTTCACTAGACTGGCTACATTGATAATCAAGATGAGGCTGTCTTAAAGAGCAAGCGCAGCTCTTAAATGTATTATAATGTGTGGAAGAATCATTATTTAAAAAGACAGCTCTGTGTATTTGCTCTAAGACGTTTCACCTGCTACTGCTTGCAGGGGCTATGGTGGTGGGAAGATGCAACTCTCTTTTTTACTTCTCTGATGAAAATATCTGCTGAATACTTGCGAGCACTGATGATTTTATTCAGCCTGGATTTTTTGCTGGACAGGAATCCCAGATCCTCTGTATTTGAGAAAGACATTAGAAGAGTGTAAGAATGAGGGTTAAATAAGGATTTATTTATATATATTCTATGTTCAAGTGCTTACCATGCTGTTACTTAATGTCCTCGCACTGCCTTTTATTTATTTATTCATTTATTTACTTACTTACTTACTTACTTACTTACTTATTCCTTATGTCTTTTTTCATTTTCATATGGGAACACAATAAAACCCTTGAAATTCTAGTACTCTTAATTTCCTTTTAATTGAGAAAAAGGGTCTGAAATACATTAAATTAGTAATCACAATTTAGAACATTTTAGATAGCACTACACCTTTAGACCTGCTTGATTTGTCTTAATAGAGAATGCTCTAGGTCTATTAAATCTTCATACTCTTTCTGTCCTCTTTAATGTATTTCATACATTATAAAAAAAAGTATGGAAAATTACTCTTTCTGTCCTCTTTAATGTATTTCATACATTATTTTAAGAAGTGTGGAAAATTTTTGAGCAACACACATTCCAGTGTCATAAAATGACAGTATGAACATATGCTGTTCACCCCCAGGAGCATTTCCAGCTGGGAGCTGTGTCTTTCTGAACATGGATGTACATCAGTGGTTGTGACCAACCGTGTGAATAAGTGTTATATGATAATGAAGTGATGCAAAGAAATCAGACCTGGAATACTGTGTACATATTAGGGTACCTGATTAAATGAAGAGACAGGATATTTAACAGAAAAAATTGGTACATGTTTAATGATGTGAATGGATTGCTTTCAGACAGGAGACTAACCTAGGCAAAACGTGTATGTTGAGAATGCAGTGTTTAAGGAGATTGTAGCCATCTGAGTGAAGAGATATTTGAGGATATTTAGATCCCCAACCCCCTATACACATGAACACACTCATTGCTTTACCACCTTTATCTCATGTGCCTTGTGATAACAAAGTTAATTGTATGCATAAATATGTGCAGGAGAAAGTAGTTAGCATGACATACACAACTCCAATTAAGAAGTAGAAATTAAAGGAATGAAAATTAAGACTGAAAACTGAGAGAGATCTTGTCATGGAAATGTCAGGTTGTGAACTATTTTCCATGGCTGATGAGTAAAGTTTCATTGTTTGGGTTTAAAACCAAAACAAAGCAACCAAATTCTTGATAAGAACAGAACAGCGACCAACACACCCTAAATGGGTTAGGCATTCACCGACTGTAACCTCTACATCCACATGTGTGTCTCCAGACTGATATTTTCCACGAGCAGAACAAAAGCAATACCTTATTATATGTGCTTAGTAGGATCTACAGGTACAGATCATTTAGTCCTTTGGGAATACTCACAGTGTTATGTGGCCACAGGGCAGTACAGCAGCTAGCACTTCTGATTTGGGAACTTAGCATGAACTGGTAATCCTCACTGTCTCTAGTGTGAAGTATTTTATTTACTACTATTTGATTTAGGAAACTTAAAATTCCAAGACTGCTCTCTTGGGACAGAAAAAATTAGCTGAGAGACTGCACTGTGGACTAATAAATATGGCCTTATTTGCATACATGCAGTAGTATCACTAAGGACTTGAGGGAAGAAAAAAAACCCAAGTGGTTGTTTTATATTTATTTTGTGGATTTTTTTTAAATGAAGTTTTAAACCAGAATGATGTAACCAAAATATATACAACTTAAATTTCAAAAATATGCTTTCAGAAGAAAGATGTACTTGATTTCCTATTTTTCTTAATCTGCTCATCTGAAATTTGAGCTTTAAAAATGCTTACCTCAGGGAAGAGGGTGTTGTCTAAATTTTCTTACCACATTAGAGGGGTTTGTTGTGACAACACATAACAGAGGTTGGGTGAGACTACTGCCCCTTACTCAAGCCTGCTTCCAGTGCAGGAGTGCTGTGAGGACCATGTGTTACAGCTGCTTTGTCCTATGAGGTAACTTAAAGAGGGACTTAATCCAGCCATAAATTCATAACATGAATTCCCTGCTGTAGAGGAGCGCTGCTGGATATAAATGTGCCACAGTTAATCTGTGCAGAGGCATAAAAACATGTTGGAAAAGAGGGAGAAGGACTGAGGCGCAGTGAGATCATGCTGCGCCTGGCCTTTGCTGCTGTGTGGGCACCAGGGTTTTCCCTCTGCCTCAGTGCCTGGGACCACACCATAGCACATCCCACTCAGAGCTGCCCTCTGCTCTGCAGCGGGGACAGAAATGACCCTGCGAGAGAATGGCCCTCTGAAAGACTGAAGGTCTGGAAACTGAGAGGCTCCTACTCCAACTGTCTTTTCCCTTGGGTTCTCATGTTACACAGGAACAACTCTTCCCATCATTAATGTAGTACATGCTAATGATGTGTGCCAAAACTTGCCTCTTTCAGTAATAGCTTTGTATCTCCCAGGTCCTGCACATTTGTAGAAAAGCTAAGTTCTTCAGATCATTGTCCTTCACGGTGGCAGGATTCCAAGCATTAAGAAGCTGACAGTGGTTACAATTTGGACACCATTAATCAAATCCAGAGAATAGATGCTGTCACTGACAGAACGGCACAGGGCTATAAAAATGGAGCTTAGAAATGGAGATGTGACTTAGACTTCAGCCGTTGGGGATGGAGATCATCAGGTTCTCTGCATGACAGCTGCAGTCACCTTCTGTTTCTTATTTTGCTAAGTTGCTTTTCTGCAGCTGGAGATGGGTGCTGATGAGACATTACCACTATCCAGCCCTTCTGCCAAAAGTGGAACTGTCACCAGCATTGTGCAAACTTGATTTGGCCTCTGAGAATGCTAAATCATGTTTGTTCTACATTGATAACATTCTGTTTATTTAACTGCCTTCAAAAGTCTTTGTAGATTGTATGTTGTTGAGGAATATCTCTGTGTGTGAGCATGACAGGAAATCAGTCAACAATCCAGGGTTCAGTGCTGGAGAAAGAGAAGCCCTTATGGTTCCCCTAGAATTTATGACATGCTCAGACAGCCTAGATTAATACTTGAGTTTCATACCTCTTATAGGACTTAGTTCTGACTGCAGTGAGTTTTCTAAACCCACTCAACTGGCACCATTATAAACTGAAGAACATTACAACCTAGAGAACATACTAATATTCTCCTTAAATGAAACACATTTTGTTTGCAAATGTGTTACCTTTATAGTCTGTTAACACGGTTTAGCATCTTGTAGGCTGTGTTCAGTGTTTGGTATTTTTCCATGCCCAGCAAGAACAAGGTTTTTTCAGCTAGTATGCTTCAGGGATATGTTCTGTTAAAACAAAGGACCGTGCTCCCACGCTCTGGTAAGGAGAGGCAGTTCAGATTGCCAGCAGTGCCAGAAATGTAGCGATATATCTGCTGCATATCTTCTAAAGGGATCTGAAATAAGCATCAGCTAAGCCAGCCCAGCTCTATTGCTTGAAGGGAATATGATGTCTCCATCTGTTTTTATGTTCCAAACACAGAGTGCTGAAGCCCATAGGACTTATTTGACTATGTAAGATCCTGCTGCTGCAAGAGGACACCCAGCCATTTTGTGAAGGGAGGTTTTATTTAGCTCCTGGCATTTCCAATAAAGACCCAATTGTTTCAAAACCTCCATCTTTGGCGAAGATTTTTTCTTTACTTCTGTAGATCAGCTGCCAGCAAGCTCCTAGGCCTGTGAAGAGGCAGAGTTCAGTCAGTCTGTTCACAATCTGGAAAGTCATTGGCAAGGCAGCGAGGATTCTGTGGGAGAGCGCAGCACCCTCGCTGCCCGTAGAATCAACCGTCGCTCTTATCAGGGGCAAGCATTGGTTCCTGTATTTTGCAGTGCAATGTGCGTTTTCAAATGCCTTCTTCTGAGAAACAGGAGGGTAAATGAAAGGGCTTTTTCTCTTTGTCTCTGCCTTCTGATTTAATAAGTAACTTGCACCCTATTTGAATCTTTGGTTTCTTTTAGCTGCTCTAGTTGAGAAGGTCTAGAAAAAAAGGCCATTGTGAATGTTGTTGCCGTTCTTTCTGCCTGCATGAGAGGAGGCAGGAGAGAGGCTGATCTGAAGTCATCATGGTTTCTCCTTTAATTTTTTTTTTGCACTGAAGAAGATTTGGAAGATTAAACAAATAAATCTGTCTTGAGGGAACACATAGGTAAATCCATGCTAGACCCACTTAAATGCCTTGTATGTTGATAAATGAAGTTGCAGTCTGCTGCTTAAAGCTTTATCTGCAATTGCCTTCATTCCCCTGTGTGTCCCTCTAACACAAGAACTGACAAAAATATGATAGAAAGCCACATATTTTGCCTTCAAAAGCCAAGTGTAAATGTTGTCATAGCAACACAGAAAAGCAGAATGTTACTTTTTAAAAGGGGTAGTGGGGAAATGAGGAAGAGATAAACGGAGGGAAAATTGAGGGTTTACAGAAAAAGAGACAGTTCTAGGATGACTAAATGAACAGAAATTTCCCATGTGACACCTGAAGCTACTTGCAGGAAAATTTATCTGAAACACAAGCAACTCCAGTGAACAAGGTAACATATCTAAAAAAAAAGTCTGAATCTTTAATCTCCTGTGCCTTATATGACAGAAAATCTGATTAACTGGGCTCAGACAGAACTTGGGCTTTAACAGGTCTATTACTGAAAAAAGGAACTGCTAACTAACAGGATCTTTCATTTTTATAAGCAGCTTGGGACATCCAAGAGCACTGTCAATATTTGAAAGTTTCCACTGAAACTGCTAGACATTAAATATTATAAATAAATCCAGGAGAGCAGATGTCAGCATAGCCATCTCTCCCTTTGGTTGAGAAGATTTTTCTTCTGCTTGTGTGTTCTCTGGTGATGTAAAAGATGTCCTATTATGGTGTCCAATGATAGGTTTTCAGTAGTTTTATCAGTGAACTGAATAAAAATGGTTTCAGTAAGAAAAAGGAAAATTGCAAAGGAACTATTAAAGAAACATACTTGTATCTGTGCTAAAACATTCCACAATTTTGTTCTCATCCCATAAGAAAAAGCTGTGTTTATTTCCAAACCACAGTGGAAGTTATTTTACTTTAAATGTTTTGTGTATATCTGTTTGTGTAGGTGGTGAATCTGGGTGCTGTAGACTTGAGAAGCTGCTGTCAACAAACCCAAGGAGACAAGAAAGAGCCCAAGGCCCTTTGGTGATTGGCAGATTCAGTTACTTAAATGCTGAGCCCAAAGCTGAAGCCTGAGCAGAGTCTGTTTCACCGAACTATGTGAATGCCATCGGAAACTTTTTTCATTTTAGCTTGTTTAAAAATATCAGCCATCTGAGGACAATTCATTTCCAGGACTTTATGTAACATGTAAAGTACTGTGAAGGGATATTTTTAATTTATTTGCAGTTTTCTCTAGTATCATAGAGCAAGGAGAATGCTTTAGTTTGGTTTTTTCCATTCCTGTAGCCTGGACTATAGATACAAATAATGCCATTCAAGAGGGAATAGAAGGTTGCATTTTCATTTGGAGTTTACAAGTGGCACATTATTTCCATATTTATGAATGTGAAAAGCTGTATAAAAATAGAAAAATTTCTGGCAGCCATATTTGCAAAACCAAAATGTTTTTGCAAAACATCTTCAAAACAAAGTGAAAGAAATATCTATGTAAAGAAATCTTTCGGGCAGCTTTTGCATCTGCCTGTAATTCTGTCTTTCTGATGGATTTCTGCAGACCTGAACGACCCACAAGAATCTCTCTAGACCTTACTCTTCTTGTCCTCTACGAAGGCTCATCTCCCCTTAAGTAACAGATAACCATAAATGTAGGGAAAGGAAGTTGCTAGCAGCCACAGTACTGCAAGTATTTTGGTTAGAACAACTCACCATTTCCTCTCAAACTCTGCAGCTGTTGGCTTGTGGTGTTGATGGCTGAAAAATCACAAAACCAAGATCAAATCAAAACTAACACAACAAGCACAAAAAGTCATAGGACTGTCTCCTCAGTCCCTTTCATACACATGCTGATGGTTGTAGTATTGCACATTGAGTAAGAAGCCAGGAGCCCCGTTCCCCTAGCAGGAAAGAACTGTTACCCAGTTCCCTACGAAGTCAAGAATTTACTGCCCCATCCTATTTTCTCTATATAAACAAATCAATTTTCACCAGCAATAAAATAGCTTGAGGGAACTAATTTTTACTTAACTATTTTGTAGTGTGGAATGTCAATTTGCAGACCTGTCCTCTATCTTAATCACAAAACAGGCATTAGTATCATATCCACTTGCTGTGATTCTAACCACAGAACCCTTCAGAGTGCCTTATTTGCCATGTTCAGTGGTACTGGATGCAAACAAGCTGTGGTTTTCTGAGGAACAGGCAGACTTAGTGACAGAACAGGCGCTGCAGCTCTAAGCCAGTTTTTAGAGCAGAATACAGCCCTGGAAAGCCTTTTTCATGTAAGTCAGACTATCCCAAAAATGTTGCTGGGTTCCCAAGTCAATCATAAATGATTTCCAGTACACATAAGTATGTTGTAACCAGCGTTCCCTTTCTCATCAGGACATTCCCATCTTCAACTGTAGTTGTAGTTATTTCCAGTGAGAAACCCTCCTCACAGTTTAAACACTTTCCAGCCCTTTTGGATAAGTGGGGATCTGGAGCATCTGGAGCATGGTGCCTGCTCAGGAAAGTCAGTCATGATGCCTCACAGCCACAGGGGGAGGCTTTCTGACACTTTCACAGGTAGAAAACACAAAAAATAAACCAAGGAAAAGTGAAAAAACAGAAGAATCCTCTGCTGCTTCCTCTACTCTAGCCTTAGATTGTGCCATTTGACTTCCATTTAAATATTGGGCAAGGCTATGGATACATGTTTTACTATGAACGATTTAGTTCCCCAGATTTTACAGTATTGAACTTCCAATCATAAATTTCAACTGGGGCTTGTATCATTTTATTCTTAATTCTGAGTCCAGTGAGGGGAAGTAGATTATTTTAAAAGATCTTTATGGCAAAGAAAAGTTTTCTTTTAAGAGCACTGGAAGTGGAATCACAGGAGTCTAGGGGTATTTTTGAGAATGTCTCCTTGGTTTCACAATATACAGCTATGTGCTGAGGGGTGTCTATGGCAAGTAGGTAAACACAGAAAACAAACTGTACATGAACATAGCTGTATGGATGTGTGTTTAAGGCTTTGGAAATATGACCATGTCAAGAGAATGTGTCACTTCAAGTAGTTTAAAAATGTCTCTAAAATTACTAAGAAAATAGATCTTTGAACCAAAATTGTGAGGCTCAAGCAGAGAAGGAAATCAAGATTGTATTATACAGCCCCCTATGGAGGGGGACATTCCCAGACAATGTAGTACAAACACATTTTAGTGCTGCTCATTACTTTGTGGCACATGAGTGTTCTGGCCACTCCAGCAGACGTGTACTCCCATAGTCCTCATTACCACATGGTCCCACAGTCCATCTGGAGTAGCAGTGCAGCGCAGGGTGACACAAAACCATTGGGAGCCTGGTATGAAGCAGAGAGACAGAGCATTGAAAGGACCACGGCAGTGTCTGCAGCTTGGCAGCTCCTGCAGCCCCCAGACAGCCTCATTGGGCAGAACCAGTCAGAGAAAATCCACTGCTGCCCCATTAGCTGCATGAATCTTAATTGCTTTCTCTTGTCGAGATACGAAATATCTTTGTAAACAGCATGTTCAGATCGTTACATGCAAACGTACATGTGATGCCTTTATGAAATATGCAAATATGATGTGCTGGGCTATGATCTGATCTGCGCGTGTATTTGAAAGCCTTTCCCATGCTTTGGTTCGTGTACTGAAAATTTCTGACAGTTTGTTTAAGGTAAACAGAGCCAATCTGTCAGCGTGATTCATTACCAGCACATCTGATAAGTATGACTTAACTTGCAGTAGCCTTGTATGTTTTTAAAGCACTTGCCTGCTTTGCAGTTAGCAAATTACCGCGAGGCAAAGCAAACACAAAAGGAGGTAACAAAAGGAATGATGGATTGGATCACATTACAGGGGAAGTGAGATGATGAAGAGATTGCTTTACCGAGCTCAGACACCTGGAAAGTGGAGTGTGTCTCAGCTGCTCAGAAGTAGTGTGATGCAGAAGCCTCATGCTGTGCACAGGCATTGAAACAAGAGGCTGTCATCACATACTGTCCCACATTCCCTTTTATATGTATTTCCCTGATTAAGTTTCTGTTTTGACAGCTTTTGAACAGTAACACCCTTCTCTTTTTTGCCTCTGAATTTTCTCCCTCAAAAGGTGCTAATTATGGTTTTTATGGTTTTACTGTGGCCTGCTAGAAGTGCAAATAAGCACAACATAGCCAAACTGGGACAATCTTAAAGTAGTAAAATATCAGGGCTGAATCCTCGTGAAAGTGAATATGTATATATTGGTATGCTGGGGCTAAATGGTGGGAAATATATGTGTGAACTTCACGTGGTGTGAAGTTCTGTATTTGCACAGCTTGGGGTATTGGTAAAACCAACGACGAGGGAGACGCAAGCGACTTAAGGATGGTTAAATTCTGGGAGCAAAGCAACTTTTGGTGGCAATTGCTGCAAGAAAGTTATATTTGTGTCCTTTCTCCACTTGGCTAGGGCCAAGTAAATGCCTTGCCGAGTAAAGGTGTAACTCTCATTACTTGCTTCTGAACTTATTTTCACTTCTCATTCTTAGTAGGACAGAAATTCTGTGCCTGACCTAGGCAGCCATTCAAGTACCGCTTGTACCTGCTGTTGTACAGAACAGAAACCACTTCCTTGACCACAACTTAGCACTAGCTGTTTGTCATAGGCACACATGAGGCTCTCATTATTGTATGGCAACTCCTCGGCGCTAAGTGCAGAAAAAGAGAAATAGAACCACATTTGCATCTGTATTTTCTTTTCTTTCTATTCATGGAAATAGGCTAAAAGAATTTTTGAGTTTGTATGGCTTTTTTTCTAAATCTTCCCATTATCAAAACTAAATCAATAATGTTTAGAATTCAGTAAGAACATGTGTTTTCTCATCTGCACTCTATGTCCTATTTTCACATCCATGAAGACAGAAAAAAAAAATCACCCTTCAGGGAAAAACTCTTAATGTTTAACTGCAAGTGAGAGAAAGCATTTATTTTGGACTGAAAGTAAAACCTCTTTCATTTCCACACCAAGAAGAGCAAAATTCTCTTCTGCTACAGAATTAAAAAGGTCCATTTCCCCCATAACTTGGAAAAGTGGAGCCTTTTTCTAATGTGCCTGAGCTAAAGAGAGCCTGGTTGGGAAGGAAACTTAATCAGCCAATTTTAAAATATTTTTCAGATCATTGAAGTATTTTATCTTGACTTTTTTAAGTTTATCATCTTATTAGAATACCTGAAAGAAATGTTAAAACTGTATTAAAATAGGAAAAATTGCAGGATGCCAACCCTTCTTTGGGTTCAGTTTAACCTCATGCTTGAACGCAGATGTGTTCTCACTTTCTTTTTTTGGTTGGTCTAACAAATGATACCAGCTCTGCCTGCAAACAATCCCTGCTTCTCCTAAATTAGCAACTGTCCTGGCTGCTCCCATTACCACTTCAAGAGTTTTATTACAGAGCTATAAAGTTCTTTCTGTGGCACCAGGGTGTCTTTTATTTTTACACCAAGTGGGAAGCCCACAGGGCTTTGGCTGAGCTAATTGTGTACAGTGTAATCACTTGGAGAGTCTTTGCAAGCAAAAACTGCTGCTTGAAGCTTAGCAAAATAAAGATGTGAGTGAAGGAAGAAAAATCCACGGTGTATTTTAAGGGTTACTTCCCATTTCTAGCGTATACACATTATAGAAGATGTATTGGGCTTTCTTTCAGAAGAAGGATGTGTTTTTACCACTTAACAGTCATAAATATAACTCAGCCATAATACTCTTTACTTCCGTCATTTAATTCAGCCATTTGCAACAGTTCTGTTTATTCCTGTATCCAGTTATTTCAGTGAGATGTGAGCTTTTGTGGTTAACTGCATCTTTTAGATATTCTAAGATTCTTTTTCTTTTACAAAATGCTGAATGGAAAAACAAATGCCATTCTTGTTTGAATTAAATTTTTAAATCCAAACAATATAAGGTAAATTAAATTAAAATTTAGCATTTTAACACTATATATTCAATGGTATCAATTTAACATTATTTTAGCAGAAGTGAAGTATGAAAGAATAACTCCCTCTGCAGAAACATGCATTTATACACGTGTGAGGCAGCCAAATGAACAATTTGCTGTTCAAATATGACAAACCTTTTGAATTAACAAAGTACTAGTTCTGACTGATTGTTTTTCTTTTCCCTTGCTTAATAAAGTTGAGCTCATCACTTCACAGAGATTAGATACAACTGAGGCAAAATAGTTGGTGGTTTTGCTCAGGATGCATTTCTGTGAGCAGGGAGGTCCCAGCTGGCACAATTTCATAGACAAAAGTGGAAATTCTGCTGGGTCCCCTGACTTGGAAACTGTTACTGAATTTTTCTCTCTTGTTCATTTTAAGTCTGTCTTGAGTAAGCTACCTCTGCAACCCGACACACCCTTTCAGCGCCACCAGGTTACAGACAGAGCACCACATGACATAATACATTTTGACTCAAGCAGATGTAATGTGGTGCACATGTCACAAGGAATAAAACAAAGCAGAGGTATATAATTTTTCTCCTCCTCAGTGGATTTGTAATATCCACAGGTGGATTGAATTCCTCCTCATCTGTGCCCCGATTCTCGCTAAAGGACTGGCGTAGCTGCGGGCAGCCCTGAGCGGTGGCAGAACGTAGGACACCCTGGGTGGCTGCTGTGTTCCCACACTGTCCGCGTTTCCCTGGGTGCCACCGTGCCGTTTTCACCGTGTTGGGCTGACGTTCCACCAGGTGAGTGGGTGGGCTCCTGCTCTGTGCCCGGCGCAGAAGTCAGGCAGGCCGTGTCCAGGCTGGTGTCCAGCTCCCCTCTGCAGGCAGCCCTGGCAGCAGCCGGGCTCAGACCAGGTGCTGCTGGCCTCGCTGGCTGCAGCAAACCTTGGGGCTCGCCTGCGGCTCCCTGGAGCAGTCCTGGGGGGAGCGGGATGCAGGGGCAGCCGTGGGGCTGGCACGGTTCAGCTGCTCCCCAGTCTACGCTGCCTGAAGCAGTAAAGAGGTAGTCTCAGCACCGGGTGTCGCTTCCTGACGTGTGGCAAAAGCAGTAGGAGTGTGCTCAGATGAAAAGACCTCCAAGCACTTTTCTTCCGTCAGGTATCAAGTATTAGAGCTGAGAGCCAGAGGTGAGAACTGCCAGATAGATACACTGCAGTATTCTTCTCTTTAGTACAAAACATGAGGCAAAAAACCACTTTCGTCAGCATTTGAAACTGGTTACTGACTTCACAGGTGCTGACAATGTCAAATAAATTATCCTGTAAAGGGTGAATTTGCTATATTTTTTTTCTTATTGAACACACTAATATTTGCAGGGGAAGAATGAACCTTTTCTTTATCTTTGCAGGTGGATAGTGAAACTAACAGCATGACCAGTAGCCAAATGGTTTGTTTTCTTTTCCTTTTTTGATTTGGGTACTGAGACACAAACTTGAATTCGTCAGCAAGTGAGGCTGACAATGTTTGGTTTTATTCAGATAGCTGAAGTGGGGAAGCAGTCCCTGCTGCAATGCCTCCTCTCATCCTCTCCAGTAACCTCAGCAGTCCCTATATAAGTAGATAGCTAGTTTTTCGAACTACTTCCCCCAAATAGGTTTTGATATTTTTATTAAAAATATAAATCACTTGATCTTGTTGCCCTTTGTGCTTTTTGCAAAAAAAGTTCACATATATACATGTGTAAGTGTAAGCAAACACTGTGCCCGTGTTTTTGCTGTTCCTGATCAAAGGACATTGTCCTGAAGTGAATGGAGTCAGTCCTTCCCGCAGATTTCATCAGCTCCACTGCAGGTATTTGAGTTGCAGGGAAGGGATGTGATGCTCCTCTCTTGAGAGCTCAGATAACCAAGCCTCTGGCTCACCTCTCCTGCTGGTTGGTGGTGCCCAGTATCCACACACCCAAACCCATCTGTCTGGGCTGCAGTGAGACTTTTAAACAGCCACTTCTGAATTTCTCAGTGTTGGCAGGTTTTCACACACACATTTGTATGAAATAAGCCTGGCCACGGTTAGGATAAACTTTGGTCTCTAGTCTGCTGTTGGTTTGAGCTAGGTAAACAGCTTTACTCTACATGATTAAACATTTCAAAGACATTGCATGTGAAGGAAGAAAAAATTCATAGAATCATTAGGGTTGGAAAAGACCTCTAAGACCAAGTCCAGACATTTTTTATGAAGATAAAAGACATTTTTTGAAGATAACTTTCATAATAAATGCAAACCAGCCCAAACAATTTCACTGAAGAAAGAGAACTGGCTAACAGAAATGCTATAATCACTATGAAAAAAAAATGTAGAATCTGTAGACACTGAAAAATTTCCCCAACTTTGGGAACAAATTTTGGAAATACACAGGACAAAATCAATTCCTGTAGAAAGAATTTTCTTTTTCCACAGGAAGTAACACCAGCCTACAAATCGCTTCTCTGCTCTCAGAGATGTTTCCCATATGGATTTGAAGACATTTTAATTTCCATATGTCCTGAGATAATTTCTCAGCCTCTCATCCTGTAGTAATCCAGGGTATCAGACACAATACAGCCAAATGTTAGATGGGATGTTTGTACATTTGTTGGTACATTTTTGTCTTGTGAAATTCAGGGAAACTTTTATCTAAACATTAAAATGTATTCCTTTGCTCCCAAAGCAGTTCCATTTAATTTAGCATACCAACTTCTTTCTGGATTAAAATCTTTTCTGTGTTACTCAAGGAACCATTTCAAGCCTCACAACTGAAATTCTTTGAAATATGTACTTTCAAAAGTGCATGAACCTCTGGAATTTTGGTGGGAAATTAATTATCTTAATTTTAGAACATTCTTCTAGATAAGTATGTTTTGAGTGATGCAAAATGAATACCAATGCTACAAATTTTAGTCATATGGAAGATAACCTACATAAGATTTTTTTTAAAAATCAATGGTTGTCAAATTTTAAATAAAGCACCCAATTCACTGTGCTTGATCTATAGAACTAATGTAAATTGACAAATTATTTTGGAGAAACCTGAAAAAATGCTAATGAAAGCAATATAAACTTGAACAGATGTGCAGGTCCAGTTCATAAAATCAAAAAGACATTTTTTTTTTTTTTTTTTTTTTTTTTCCCTAAAATTAGTTCTGGGTGGATATCAGAATTTTTAACTGGTAATTGGTTTGAGCTATTCTTGGGAGTCTGTCTCAGGAAAAGAGTTTTATATTTTGATGGACAATGTCACACTGTCACAATGTCCATACCTGTTGAGATAAAATATAAAAATCTTACACATCCAGCTCTAGAAGTTTATCCAATAGAAACCACGAACGTAGGATGGAGGACAAACATTCCTAGGATATGGGCCTTCCTCATAATCTGAGACCTCTTGATAGACATATGAGAGCATGAGTTATCAGAGGATAGTGGGGGAAAGTGACATTTAAACAAATGGAGATGAGCGATTGTTTCGGTCTCAGTTTCCCACTAGGCAGCTGTAGAAATCTATTGGCTGGCATATGGTGGAAAATGAAGAATTTGAATTTTTAATATCCAAAATTAAAGCAAACTCAGAGAAAAGAATTAACATTATAAGCATTCAAAGTATAGGTGGTTTTCCATTCTGAAATCTGGAGCCAACTCTTACTTTCACCAGGGTTCTTTTCAAGTATCTGAGAATCATCCTCATATTGTAAGACATTCACAGCCATAAAGAAATCACCACAAAACCTAATAATTAAATGGGAATTAAAGCCAAACCATGATAAAATTCTCCACTAATCATGGAGCCACATTCTCACCAGTCTGGGCTCTTTTAGAAGGAAGCAAACCATGACAAAATATTTCCTGAAATCTTTGCACACTCTATATGCTGTTTTGTAGTTTGAGAGGAGTCTATCATGTCCAGTGCCTTTTATTTAGCTATTCATTGAGAAAATGAGAGCAGCGACTCCAAAGCCAGTTTCATTTTTCAGTTACTGATCCACTTACTCATTTATTTTCTGCTCCTGTGCTTGAGATGTCTTTTAACAACGTAAGTTTTTTAAAAGAGGGATGATGCAAGTGTACTGGTTCCAGTTCAGATTCCTCTCCAAGCACAGAAAAGTCTCAGGGGCAGAAATGGCGAAGATTTCTCCTGTATATAGATGCATCTGGTTTCTCCACGCTTCTGAGGCAGCTCTGTTGGTGGCCCTGAAGCTGCCATTGTGCCTCCTGTCTGATTGAGCTAGAGATGGTTGTTGGGGCTCATTTAGCTTCCCAGTTAAAATTGTTGTTAATGAAGCTCTGATTCACTAAAACCTAAACACTTTGGAAAAGAAGATATGGTTCAATTTGCCTTCAAGAAATCTATCTTCTTCAAAGAAATTAACAAACTAAAGGCTCTAGTTGTATTCTTAGCAGGATTTCAGGAGCTGGCCCACTGAAGCCACAGGTGGTACGGACACATTTTGCACCCAAAAGGGATCACATCAACAGGGAAAGTTAAGCCTGGTTCATGTTCAAATTCTGCATTATTCCCTTTGGGTCAAATATGTGATATGTGATAAACTGTGTCCAAACTGTGCTGTGCAGAACAGTTAGGCTCCTTGGGGCTCACCCATGGTATCTAGTGGTACCTCTGCAATTCCAGGGTCCCAGTCTTCACCAAGAGTGTGGTGAAGGCTGAAGGAAAGGAGCAGTTCAACTTTAGAAAGACAGCTGGAGTTTTTCAAAACCTCAGGAAATGTTTGCTTGAGTTTTCTTTATTAGGCTTTGAGTTGCAACACCAGAGTTGCTGTTCAGAAAGAAGCTCAACATATTCATTATACCATTGTACACTGTGCTGATAAATATGCAGAAAAATGCTATCTGTTTAATCTGTGTGGGCATTCAGATCTTCTGTAATGCTTGCTGGAAATACTGGGCTGAATAATAATTTGCACTGCAGGAAAATAGAGTAATTCTCACAGCAGCTGTTGCAATCTTCATAGTAAAAGTAGAAGATTTTGGGCAGATGCTCCAGTCTTAGGAGCCATAGAGGCAGATGTATCAGAGGAAATACCAATACATTGTTTTGCATATTTTCTTCCCGCTTAATCACAACTACAACAGCATCAGTTTTCTGTCCATCACCCTTTTCTTCACCACTGTTTCCTGTAGTGCAGCAACACCGCCCAGCTTCTCCCTTCCATTAGCTGGCGACACTGTACAGAAAAATAGCAGCATTTAAATATATCCACATCTTTCCAAAAACTGAATTTTGCTAATGAATCTCTATTTTCATAAGTAGTACACCATCAGTTCCCCTATCTTCTGTACTCGTTCATATCTCAGCTAAAGAAATAGGATGCATCTACTTCTTGTTTGCCAGAGCAAGGAAGATAGAAGCAGCTTGGTCCTGCTGAAAGAGAACAGGAAAAAATCTGATCAAAAGTGCATAGGTGGTATTTGTTTCACAGGTTTGGGAACAGGTATCAATATCAAGAACCTAAAAATGATGATGTGTGCTGGTTTGGAAGAGTGCATATGGATGACTATTAATTTTTTCAACATAGGAAGTTAATAGGTGCATCATTATCTTCCTGTAAGCAGACGGGGGCAACTAAATAATCAGCAAATATCATTCCCTAGTGGAGCAAGACTCAATCGAGTCTCCTTTTCTTATCTACAGTAAATGATAACTTGTGAAAATTACCTATTGTCAGATATATTCTGCTATCTCGTGCTGATACAGCTCCTCATGATTTCCCATTTGAAAGCATCTCACAAAAAAAGTGTATTTTAAGAGAAGATATTTGAGGATGGTGATCTCAGTTAACTCCAATCTCCAGGAGAGGGAGGAATTGTTAAACAAGATGTGTATGTTGGAATTCAAAACAACAGAACAGTAGGAGAGTAGGAAGCAGGGTAGGAAGAGCAGAATGAGAAAGATCAGGAGGAGGGAGGACAGCTCACCCTTGCCAGTGGATAGAAATGGTTGCCATGCTCTCCTCTTGGTCCAAGTTCCCATTGCACTCCTGAGATGACTTCTCACACACTGTGTCTCACTCACACATTTTGTAAATAGAAACAGCATATGACACACTTACAGGAAAATGTTACAGAAAAACATTTCTATGTCCATTTTTTCTTATGAGGTGAATTTGCAAAACAAATTACACAAGCTTTAACACAAATGCTTGCCACATTAAACAGAAAAGTCAGAGTAAGTAGTATACTAAGTCACATAATACTTATCACATGCTGGTAATTTTGTTTCATTCTGTCTCTAATGGAAGAAAAATACTACTTGTGAGTTTTTAGGGGTTTGGGGTTTTTTTCCTTCTAAATAACACAGGTCTGTCCTACTGCACCTGTATGAGAAAAGACAGGTCACAGAGCAGGAATGTCTGCAGTGGCTGTTCTATTTCATGTAGATTTCTTCTTTAGTTTCGGATTATTCCAGCAAAGCTCTGTCTTCTGCATAGGTGAATGTAAAGATATCTTCTGCCAGCCTTAAATCTCTTCTTGATTTTTACAGACAGGAAGAGAACGTGGAGATACAGGAAAGGGCTTATGGGAAGACAAGGGGTTAGGGGACCATACTCTGCTCTCTCTCAGTGCTTTCTAAAGACTCAGTTTTAGGGCCAGAGGTGTTGCTATTTTCCATGGAGCGAGAGAAGATCCATATGCAGGATGAAGCCACCATATGCCAGGGAGGGACACATACCCCTACCAGTCTGATACAGCAGAACATCTCACTTGGATGACTTTTACAACGGTGTATTAACCACTTAGTCATACAAGAGCGCCATTCAAAGGACCTGCACTGTGTCTGCAAGAATGTCTTTGAGTATTTCCTTCAGAGTTCAGCATCACCTCTCTTTGTGAGGTTTGTTTTCAAGAAGGAACTATTTTCTTTATTGTCTGATCTTGTCCAAAGACTGAGACTGACTGTAATTACTGGGATATCTTCTTGTCAAATTGTGTCTACAGGAATATTGCCAGTGCTTGCTGTCATGGCACCTCATGAGCTGTCTTAGGGAATACTTGAAGATGTACTTGAAGATACCTATGTGGTCTGGAGAGCTCACTGATCATTTTAAAACTTTGTAAAAATACTCATACCACTAGAGTTCCTGGTGGTGATAAGTATACTGAAAAAAAGAAACACCTAGGTCACCCGCAATCACCTGAAATTGGTTTGCTTATTCACTATATTGAATTAAAGGATTTTTGAAAGTGAAATGCAGCATAGAATATAGGCCTTGGAAAACCATTAACTGTGAAGTAGTCACAGAAAAAAATAATGTCATTGTCCTTGATCCCACTCCTGGCTCATACTCTTTTCACTTGGGAGATCCCCAGATCTCCCAGACAGGGGAGCATTAATGCAGTAAAGGTTGCAGAAGAGGTTGGTGGGTTGGAAAGCACTCTTTCCATGTGTGTCTCCACTGGATAAACTTGCCCAATACCACTATTTCCTCATAAGAATGCCTAAACTTCTCCTATTTCCTGTGCTGAAATTAGCTCTCAAATAAAATTGCTTGTAATAAGTATTTCTTAGATTTTTTTTTTCTTCTATGTTACTGTACTGCCTAATACTAAATCTATGGGAGACAGAGCACAGGCCACACCTGAACTGTTACACCATTCCAAGAAATGACTTCCAGAAATCAGGGCTTCCTATAGAAAGATTAAGAAGCGTGCCAGTTTTTCAACTGTTTGGATCCATACATTTTGTGTATGGTGTGTTGGCTAGTCAATGATTGAAGAGCCAGAAAATTAATTGTGTTTGGAAGCTGATCCATTAAAAAAGCATTTTAGTTAATAAAAAAAATATATATTTTCTTAAATAAGAATCCTGTAATTAGGTAAGCTAATGTAATAAAATGTGGTGGAATAAAATGCCTTAAAGGCTCATAGCCAAAATCTAAAAACATAGACTGTATCTATTTTTATTTCAGAAATTACTAACATCTCAGTTCATGTCTTTACCAGCTGTAGTTGTGCAGTTGAATGGGAAAAAAACCCAGATGTTCACAATGTGAGAACTTCCTCTCATAGTTCATGAACTCACAAATGTGTATGGTAGGAAAGTCGTCTGTTTCTATCACAAATGGGAAACATTTGTGATAGAAGAAAAATCAAATGCAGCTTGAGATTCAGGCCAGAATTTTTTTTACAGCAGAACAGATCTAGGGGCACTTCCCAGGATGCAGGCAAATCCCAAGATACAGGATAGTATATTTTCATTAACATTGAAGTTGATACGATTTTCATTTACAAAAATGCATATGGAAATGCCAGTTTCTCATAAACACATCATTACAGTGTCTGTGAAAGGGTTTTTAAAAACAGTTGGATTATACCATTATCATCTTTGTTATTATGGTTCAGGAGCAAAAAACATGAGTTGGAATTAAAATAACTGCCCTTCCAAATGTTTACATGCACTGCCTTTTGGACACTGTGGTCACTTGTGTGTAATAGTGACCTGAGAATTCACAAAAGTGGGCTGCTAACAATATCTAAATAAAATCAGCTCAGATGATTACTCTTCCTACATAAGTTGATTACTGTTCTTATTTGAAAGTAAAATAACCTCAAAATACAGAGAGTATCTCTGTTCACATGTACTTGCACAGAAACTTCTCCAACAATAACATTTTGCTGATTCCACCACAGAGATATCAGGGACTTTCCTGGGCAGGAGCTCTGGCTCTCCTGCCCCAGCTGCCCTTGGCCAGACACTTTATTCTCTTTCTTCCAGCACCATCAAAATAAGGCTCTGTCATCACAGGGATGCCACAGGTGCTTCTGATGGGGTGGAGAGGTTCCGCAGGAGCCTGCATCCTCTTCACAGCAGGCTAATCTCTGTTCTCCTGCCAGACTCTCCAGACAAGCCCGTGCTAGGTTTTTCATGCCGCAGATACTGGACCCTAAATAGAATATCCTACACTTGAGTAGCCCTTTTCCACTTTAGGTGGGTATGGGCCTGCTTTTCTGTTTCCTTTAACACACCTACCTCTGTTCCAATTCTGGGTCACTTTTTCTTCAGTTCCCCTGGTTACCCTGTTATTACAGACCAATTGAATACTTTCCCAAATATGAAACTTATGATGCTTTACTTAAATGCTTCCCCACACTTTGAGGGTCTGATTATATTTCCACCTTCCAACTTTATAACTTTCCCACCCTGAAGAGTTCACTGCGGGCTACCATCACGTGATAGTAATGATTGCATGTCCAACAAATCCTTGTCTGAGGACCAAGGAATGTAGAGATAGCTAAGCTCCCTACACGGACCTGAAAGGTGATTCAAGTTCTTTCCATACTTCTGCAAGTTTAGTTTTATGGGAAAGTTCTCACACTGCCATAAGTCATCTATACTTCTATAAGCTGGATACATTTCCATCCCTCCAAATGAGCTGGATTAAAAATGGACTTCACAATGGTATTATCTGGTATGACTGATTTACATTAGTAGAAAACTAAAATAAACTTAAAAATAAATGCACAGAACAGGAAAGCAATTTCAACCCAAACTAACATCTGCTGTGGTTTTATCTTTTTAAAGAAAATGAGAAAGCCAGGTTTTAAACATTTTGCACATGCAGAAAGCACTGTCTTCAGATACATTTTGGTTTGGAACTACAGAAGTTCTGGTCCATTATTACCTATCTGACCTGACTTGTCTATTGCATACTTAATATTTGTCTCCAAAATTTTTCAAATCAAAAAACTTTATCATGCAGAAAATGTAGCCATAATTACACCATTACCATTCACAGTGGGCTGTAAAGCAGCTTCACAAAATCAATAGGCAGTGTTTCAACTTAAGTATCTATGGAAGTTCCTTTATTTACAGAGAAAAATACCCAGAAGTTTTAATGTTTATTTGCTCTCAGGCAGCCTAAAGAAAATTTAAGTGGGTGTCAGTTTAAAAGAACCCCAGGAGACAGGACATTGGTTTCCCTACACAGATGTCCCTTAATCCTTGCAGTTTTTCTGTGGGAACTAGAGAAACAGGGTCTTGTTCTCCACCCACGTTGTATTAGTAATTTTCAGAATAAGAAATTTTGCAAAATAAAGAAGCAAATGCCTATACAAAACCAAAACTCCAACAACAGCTTAGTGAAGCACACAATGAAACCTTCCAAGTTAGGAACCAAGGACTTCTGTTTACTTATAAAATCATTCCCTGTCTAATCTCAAAATGAATGCCCCTTCATCTCCTTCTTAAATTGAACTTCAGAAGCTGAAACTTTAATGCAGAGGAGAAAAACCTTCAAAAATTTCTGGTTAGAGAGAGTTACACCTGACTTTGTGAACAGCTATTTGGGTTTACCTTATTTGTACATTGCACACAGAGTAAAAACCCTTACAGTGACTGATTTAGTTTTTATGCATTATAAAGCAGGTGATACTGCTTGACTTCTGGTAAACAAATATTCTCTTCAAAAGGTTTTCTTATTTAAACAGTTTAGGAGTTTATTATATTTTCATTCAAATTTGAAGGTTTATGAGATTTTCCTGTTCATTTTAAAAGATATTTTTAACATCAGTCCTTTACTATTTGTGGCCAAAACTGAAATTTCCGGAAGAATATGTGAGTAAATGATCATATTGTGAGTTGAGGTACACTCATCTACTTGCACATGAGTATTTACTATTTCACATCTGAGAAAAACAAAATAAAGGGGAAAATACTTATTCAAAAAAAAAAGAAAAAAAAAAAAGCATTTGCTTTGCTGTGTGAATTAAAAATTTCTTCAAAAAGAGGCAATTTAAAATTAATATTTATGGAGTATGAAAACATAACAGAAGAAGTAAAAAAGCTAACAAGGTGGAAAATGCTAAAAGGGGCAGAAACAAAAATAACCTCTCTTGCCAGATTAATCAAAGTAGGCAGGAAAATTTAGTAAAAATTATTCAGGAAAGATGAAGCAAAGTGTATTCAGATAGAGTTAAATGCAAAACATGTCTAGGGACTATGAATGTAAACCCCAGTCCAGAATACTAGACTAACTCTTGAAAAGCAGTGACACTCAAGAAGAATGAATATTTTTAAAAAGTTTTTGAATTAAAGAGGCAATGAATTCCATTCATTCTCTGAGGTGAGGTGATCTGAATACTGTGCACAAATATCTGCTGCAAAAGGGAAGAAATGCATATTGCAGATTCTTTAACCTTGTGGAAAATCCATAAGAAGAACAAGTGCCTAGAAGCTGAAGCTGGGGAAATTTAAATGAGGCATGCTAGAGAAACCTTAGATGAACATTAGATGTTATTAAATGAACAACTAGAATGAGTTGCTTTTGAAGGTCATGTACTTGTAGTCACGCTTTCCTTGAAATAAAGAACTGATCATCTGCAGCAGGATAGCCTCAAATTCAAGTCAGACATTAGTAACTGTCAGAACACTGGGTTAACAGGTCTTGAGACAGCAGCATCTGATGGCCCTTTCTGCTTTAAACTCCATGAATATATGCACAAAGTCAAACACAGTGGCTTGCTTTTTTAAGTCTACTTTTCAGTAGTTTTTAGCTGCTTTATCTTAAAGTATTTTCCACAGTGTGTCTGGCATGGCCCAATGTCTTTGGAAGTGATACTGTAGGATGCAGCTACCTGAATATATAATTAACCTGTTGGTGCCAAAAAAAATCTTGCATGTTTCAAGATCCAGACATCATTAAAAGATCTCTACAGAAGGAATGATACAGGAAATATGACTTGTAATCATTATTTCTGAATTTCTTTGGCTTGTCACACATATAGAAACACCTCTGGAAGGTAAGAACTCTCATGGATCCGTTCTAGACTCTTCCTCGTGCTGCAGCCTTTATCTGCATTTATGTATTACTTTTAAAAGGAAAAAACATTGATTTGTGAATTTGAATAAAATATTTACTGCATTCAACCTTTCAGATGCTGCAATACATGTTCTTACAAAATGACATGGCTTATGTGGGCATTTCCCTGTGGGTGACAGAAATAGGACAAAGGACATGCTGCAGGCCTCTCCCCAGCACCAGAAAAATATTTGCTTCCTTCCCTCTGGATAGCACTGCTACCGGACTCCTGCTCTCGCTTTGTCTGAAATTCCCGCCAGGATTCACAGGCTTCCCTTTCACGTGAGTTTTGAACTCCTGATCAGAGGGTCAATGTTCTTTGCTAATCTACTCTGTCTGCATTTTGATACAGGTTGACTCAACTCTTTCCTATTTGAAATCAGTGTTCTGCCATGACCATCTGCTCCATTACTTTCTTCTGCTTCATAAATATGAAAGAGACAAAATAATTCCAAAAATAACTCTAAATGCAAAAGGAGATATTGCCCTAAGATTATTCTATAAGACTCATCCTGACATAATAAAGCAGAAATTTAGGGCCACTACGATTTATTATATCCAACCAGTCATTTTCAGGACAATGCCTTAACATAACTGGCAGTAGAATATGAGCTGACATATTATTTGATAGCAATTGATTCAAATATATTTTATTTTATTTTATTTATTTTAAAATGCAGCTTACTGCCCTGTTATACTAGCCTGTCTCTGCTTTGTCTGTTCTGAGGCTCCCTGCTCCTCAGCTGCACATCAGTGCCAACACGTTTAGCAGCATCCCTGTGTTATAGCAAGTCTCAGGGGGCTGGGGCTGTCTGGGGTCATCGATTTCCTCAGGGCCAGGATGTCACCCAGTGTTAACAAGAGCTTCACATCTGGCATTACTGTTGAACATGGTTTCTGATGTGCAGGTTTCCCTTGTCCTCTCATTTCTTGACAGACTGGGGCAGGCTCTGATGCCAGCAGCCAAGATTTTCACAGGAAGTTCTCAGTACTAAACACTGCTTGAGTGAAGAACAACAAGGCTGTGGAGTTCTGCACATGTAACTTGTGAACCAAAAATTGAGTTAAAATGAAAAATTAAATTAAATGCCTTTCCTTGTCACTTCAAAATTAGAACAGCAGGGTAATAAATAAAACAGCTAGTCAATAAATAAAATAGATCATCGTGTCATTCATAAGCCACATATATATGTATGTCAGAATTTACCTGCACTATCCTCAGGTAACTTGAATCCAATTCTATTACTCCCAAAATTAGTTGCAAAACTAAAGTCTTGTTGACAAAAGAAAATAGAAGAGCTTTTGCTTCCTTTTAACTTATTCCTTACACCTGATTCTTCTCTTCATTGAGTATCTTGCACATTGTTTTTAGCACAATTAGTGAAAATCTGTATTTATTGAGAAATTTCCTTTCATTTCAATGGCTCATAATTCTGCTTCGTACTGTAAAAAGAAATATAGGTGCAATGGATTATTTTAGAAGACAGCATCAACATATGCAGAACAGCATAACAATTCACTTTTACTGAATTCCTAAGTTTTGCAAATGCAAAACCATCAGAAACATCTGTTTAGAATTGCTGACATGAGAAAAATAATGGGGAATAAGATAGTTTTGGCTCCCAATGAAGCAAAAAATCTCACTTAGTAGAATCTGTCTCCAGCCCTCTCATTTGAAGAAAATGTTTTGGGCTGTTCTTCACCAGAAAGAATGACAGACTTCCTGGGTTAGGATACTGTGTGTACAACTCGAATGAATGGGTTATCTCTCGGCTCATGGTTTCATAAATCGATATATTCATAAATACATGTATGCACGCACATGTGCATGTATATATAATGGTATGCAGTGTGTATAAAAGGCTTCACTTACTGTTATAAAAATAACGAGTGGTCAGCCTCACAATTCCTGCCACAAAATCTGTCTCAGTCAGTGGCTTTTTTTCTGGGACCTGCTCTGTTTTGGAGAAATTGTTGAGAGATGTCTGTGTTTGTTGGGCTTTTCTGTTGTTTTGTGTATCTGTGCAAGCTTAACATTGCATGCAGGATAGAACAGTCGGGGTTTGGAGCTCAGGAGTTGAGCTCCATTGGTTTCACGCTGCATTCACAATGCTGCATTCATTTTATTCATCCTGTACACCCTCTAAAAGAAAGATTTGTTCTCTTCAGGAATACTGGGAAAATTGTCACTAGGGAATTCCTAATCAGGTAGCAAAATCAGATATCCAAATGATAAGAAAGGAAAACATTTGAGGATGGTCATATTGCTGATTTCCAGGAGACCCTACAAGTATTTCTGTTCAGTATAGGAAAAGATCAAAATGCCATTTACATGACTGATGTTAAACCTTCTATCTTGTAGTTTTGTAAATGAATTGCTGCCTCATAGGCACTTCATGTCATGAAAACGTTTCACATTCAACTGGAAGAATTGCAAATTTAACTTGAAAGTTACAACCTGCCTCGGGTATTAATTTGTCAGGTCCACACTGGAACTGTAGAAATGTCAAAAGAATTGGCTCAGGATAGGGCTATCATGCCCCACAAACTATTCCAGCTTGTTTCTAGTCTCTACTGCAGATATTAAATCAAAATTTCCTGTAATTCAGGTAAACCCAGATGCCTGAAAATCACTGAAGAATGTTTAGTTTGCTTGATCAAGACTTCTGGGTAGTATTACAAAATGAGGAGCTATTATGTTGTACTACTGCCAGCTTGCTCAATTGCTTTTAAATTGGTTTTGTATGCACAAATAGCTACAGAGCTAGACATGTTCCTCAAACAGATAGTTATTTAATCTCTTTTAAATTAAAAAGAAGGTTGTGAGTTGGTTTTTTTTTTGAATCACTGTGGTAATGAATGCTTGCAAAGAGATAAAGGCTCCAGTAATACAAGCATAAGTAATGCCCACGGGATTTAATTCACTGACTTTACAATGTTCCTGCTGGTTACAGAACCATTTGGCATTAACATCATCATTGCTCTTAGGCACTGCTGAGAAATGCAATAGAACACCTTACATTTATGCCAGTTTCAGGCATTTGTGATTCAAAAACAGTGAAAAGGATTTCCCTATTTTCTGCCTCTTTTTTTTTAGATACCAATGATTAGATGATGTGTGGGGCAGGTTAAACAAAGCAAACCGAGGTAAACCTGATGGATACATGGCATCTGGGGGCAGTCAGCTCTTAATTGCTGAAGGATTCACCTTTCCTGAGTTTAAGATAACATTTTCCTTATTTGGCAAGGATTATTTCATAAAGACAAAGACTTTACAAACAAAATTCATCGCCTCCAGTAATGTATGGGCGATCTTTTGATCACAACAGAAACTTGATTTTGCTTACTGTATTTTGCTACTGAAATAATATTCCTGATTAAAATGCATGCAGATAACTGATTAGAAAATAAATTGTGAAGTAGTGGTTTATTCTCAATATTTACTGAAAAGTTTTCTTCTTGGAATTTGATGACTTATCTCTTCAAATATATCTTTACCTTAAAAATTATGATGGCACAGGAGCTGAAGTTAACTTCAAATCATATATAACCTCTTAAAGCTGTGATTCAGTTTAAGCTTGTTTATAGCCCCATTGCTTCAAAATAGTTTGATTTGATCAGTTTTTTGCATTTTATAATTTATGTTTAACATTTAATAAAATGAACCATTTTAAAAAAAATTTTCCCAACCTAAATTGAAAAGGGAAAAAGATATATTAATAATTCAAAACTCCTATTTCTGATCATTGCTATACAGTTTCTCCATAACAACTTGATATTATGTGTGAGATAATTCTGAAATATTTGTGGGCTAAATATCTCTGAAAACATACATTAAATAGGAACTATTTAATGAATAGGAAAATGGTGCTATCACCATTATTGGAGTAAAATATTCTTGTTAAATGTTTCCAATAAATCAGTCAATGAGGCGGTTATTTAATTTCTATGATCTAATATCCTCTGCTACTTTTAATTAAAAATGTACCTAATCATGTAAACATTATTACAAGCAAAATATTTTCTACTTAGGAGTTTTTAAGTGTCAGCAAACACATCTGGAACTTTGCTTAATAAATGATAGAAGTGTCCAAATTTACCAAGAACAAAAATGTAGACAGCAAATTTCAGGAGAAGGATAGGGTCTTGGTTTACTTGAAGCAGTCTGTAAAGGTTATAGATAACATAATGAAGTCTTCATTTATAGCCACCAGGAGCAGACCACTAATTTACTAAGGTAAGTGCTTTCAGAGAAGGCCAGATATTCTGAAATTCCAAGTGACCTCATTTCTTTGCTTTTGGCATTTTCTATTAAAAAATGCATAACAAAACTTGCTGTATAAGAGTGCATTTAATGACTGGGTCTGCAGCAAATTGAGCAGCCATTAGTCCTGAGAGACTTTTACTGGTGACACAAAGTCAGAAGGCAGCGCTGACTTACCACAAAGTTGGCTTGCCACTGCAGCTTTTGTTCAGGGACACAGACATAGTGAAATGTGATAATCTGGAAGTATTCTCCAGTGGGGCATTGAAAACGCAAACTCAGGGAAAGAACTGGTTTTTTGCCACAACTGCTGTGCATGGGAGCCCCAGGTCCCTGCTGTTTCCTGGAGCCAGGGCAGCAGCTAGGTAAGGGCTGGGGCTGGCTCAAGGTGCGAGTGTGAAGCGAGATGTTGAATCCACATCAAGCAGCTCATCAGGGTACGGAGATACCCCAGCTAGCAGGAAAACTGGGCTATAGAGGTGGGTGAAATGGTGGCTTGGAGAAACCAACACGGAGCTGCATTTATTTTTCTATGTTGTAGTCTTCGAGGTATCACAAAAATTGTCTTTGCTGCTAGAAGGAGAACTGGATCTTTACTGGATCCTGCCCTTAACCTGGCTGCTGGTCCCACTGAGGCCAGTGAGGACCTTGGCATAGCTCCTTTTTCTTTGCTGTAGGGATGAGCTATGTGAAATTGAGAGGGGAAACAGAGGCTGCCTGTTGTCAAGAATCAGCAGCACAGTTAGATCAAAGTGATTATCTGGCTGGGCTTTGCCTGGAATGACCACCCCACTATAAAAGAAGGTAGAGATCAATCACACTGAGCATCTGTATTTTAGAGGAAGTGCTTGAATTAAGTTTTGCATTTTTCTAAGGCTTCTGTACTACTAATAGATGAGAGAGGCATGTCCAGAGTGTGATTTAGCTATTTCAGTAAATTAGCTAATCCAGATCCATGCTAATATTCAGCAAAATTGCATTCATGTAGTTTATGAAGAAGTCAGTATTTAAAAAAATGTATGTAAAATAAGGTTCCTAAGTATCTTCTCAACATTTTTCCTGTTCCTTTTACAAATTCTTATTTAAGTAATTGTTTACATGTGATGTCTTTTATCAGCTAAGGGTAACAGCTTTGATAGCACTGAAAATTTGCCAGAGGAAGACTCAGTTAGGTTCTATTAATAATTTGAGAAATATTTTGAATGGACTATTCAATAGATGATTATTCCACTGCTGTATTCGTTGTCAGTCTTTCTTTCACTCCTCTGAACAGAAAACCTTATGTTGCTAGCTAATGTTCACTTTGTAAAGCTTCCTTGAAGCTTGCTGAATTCTTGGTCTTGAAATTGGAGAGGAGTAGTAAGAATAATAATCGGTTACACTTTGCAGAAATAATGGAATTTTCATTTAGATACTGTTTAGATTGCATTGTGACTGACTGCACAATAGTATCTCTGTGCAAATGATATTTAATATTTAACTAGAAACCATTAAGAAATTTCAAATTTGGGTTGTAAAACTCAGACTTTTGGGAGCAACTTTTAAAATACCATTTGATAACCTACATTTTTTTCCTGGATTTATAATGCATCAGCACCGTTTTCAAGTGAAAGAATGGAGCTTTCTTCAAAGTAGTGATAGGCAGCCCGGTATGGGGAATGTAGCCAGACTTAAAGCACACAACTTTATCAAACAGAGAGTAAACCCCTGTTGTTGCTGCTCTGCACAGGAATGCCACAATCAGAACCTCTGTTTAGAGAAAGGCATCCTAAGGGCACCAAAAAAGCTTTGAACAACAGCTTCAAAGCGAATCTGCATTAATTTAAAGGCCTGTTTGGTTTTCTAGAACAGTTCTTAATCTCCTTCTATGAGATACTCTCCTGATATACTGGAAAGTGTTTTCTCCCTACACTTAGTTATATTTTTGCTCAGTATGAGGTTTGCAGTGAAAAGATTAGAAAGAATTGGGTTCTTCAGGCAAATAGTGAAATGAATTCTTGGGTTCATGTAGATAGTCAGAGAATGACATCCCTTTTCCAATGTAAAATTTCTGCTCCTCTGCAGTTCCTGAGGAGTGATCTTTTGACTTAGTGTGACAGTTCTGGTCCTCATGCCTGTCTGTAACAGGAGCCACCAAGGTGTTCTGGCCATACAATCCCTACTGTGCCATGGAGGGAAGTCAACAGCTCAGCTCTCCCCTGGCATTGATTTGTGATTTAGATGATGGTTTGTGCTTGTAGGTCCGTGTTTGAGCTGTGGACCTCCCTGCTGGTATCTTCTTGGGCTTTCAGGTCTCTCTAGTTCAAAAGCACTGGCTTCAAAATTAACATCATTTACCCTAGACAGTCTAGTGTACCCCATGAGTTGCATGAGCAATATGCAAACAGTTCTAATATTTTTATAAGATTTTTGTTTGTTTGTTTGTTTTCTGGGGCAGAATGCTTACTGTCATAAACCAGAGTGCAGCCTTACATCTAGTGTGATAAGTTTTCAGTGAAAGTGTTCAGAAATCATGGACACACTGCTTGCTGAAATGAAGGTGCATTTCAGCAGGGAGTTAAAGAAGGCTGTGAACCATCTACACTGAAATTACCCTGGAGGGTGACAGTTTTATACCTAACAAAACTCTTTTACTAGAGGAACATAAACTTTACTCAAAATCTATGGGCCAAGTATCACATTCTCATTGGGAATAGGGGTTACCGGGGGAACAAAATTCTCATTAAGTTACTTCTATTGACCTATTGCAAAATTAAATGATGAAGCTAAATCTAATCTGCTTCAACAACAAAAAATCAGAAATGCAGAGAGCATTGCATTTCTTATGACTAATAATAAGTGCTACAATATTTATAAGTTTATACTTGTGTAAATATATGATCAACTGCTGACTACTAATTATATATGCAACTATATTTAGCTATCGGCCTCACAGAAATAAAATACAGCATTGTATGAACAGGAAAACCAACATCATAGGGGAGTTTTGTGTCATTCTACAAGTGCTCTCCTGGAAGTTAGCTTATAAGCATCTGACTATTCTTAATTAGTAATTGTGCTTTCAGTACTTTCAGCTAAAATATATTGATTTTCTAGAAAATTTACTGGAGTAAATTGCCATATTTAGCAGTCTTATCCTCTCAAATTCTTTTTCAAGCATGAGAATTATTTCTTGCTGTGCTAAGGCAGCAGGGTTTTCTCTCTTAATTCTTATCATTCCATTAAGTAAACCTGCTGAGCAAATAGCTGTTATTATAATAATGTAGATTTTCTGCTGCTCTATTGGAGTGAAAATAAGGTTGATAATTGACCTATATGTTATAGCATTTATCCAGCATCTTGAGATAATCCAAACCCTATTCGGGTGTTTTGGGTTTTGCCTATAAATACAAAAAAAAAAGGGAGGCAGGGTTTGGGGGGGGGATGGAAGAGACCATAGCAGCAAAGAATTCTGCTTAAACAGGAATGACCCACACAGACTGTGACTTACTAGTCAGCATAACTGTCCTCCTAAGGAGAGTTTCATTCTTACTCTCAGAGTTTCATTTTCTAGGATACTTCTCTACTTTGTTTAATTTCTTTTATATATTCTAACATTGCTGATCACTCCATGGTTTTTAGGCAAGGTTTTTAAAGGAGTCAGATAAATGTATGTGCTCAAATCACGCTCATTTTTGCACTATATGTGCGAGGCTTTTCCTCATTGGAATTTTCATGCTTCTCCTTAAGTCAGCAAGAAATGCTGACTTCTTGTAGTAATGGCTAACCTGGTTTTTTTCCACCACAATATCCAGACACTGCAGAAGAAAGAGGAGGAAATACAGTGGAATAGTCACTGTGGTCTTCTGCTGCAGAATCACTGAAGTGCAGAATGAAATTCCCTGTCAGCATTCCTCACTGGAGACTAAGCTCTGTAAGAGATCCCTGTACCACAGGGACTGTTTCCTTATATAATTTCAGCTGCTAAGAAGGATTAACTTTTTTAATGACAGCATTTGTACCAGCTTTTCAATACAAGGCCATGGATATCAATCCCTTTTCTATCTTCATTCAGATAGTGTCCTATAAAAAGGAGAAGACTGCTGTCCTTTGATGCAGAATTTCCTTTGTGACAGGCTCTTTGGGACTTCAAAGATGATCAGTATGGTGCACTTTAGAGGACAAGCAAAAGTTAAAACAAAAAGCAAGGCCTAGGGATTATTTAAATCCTCATTAACTTTAATAAAGGCTTTGGGTTTAGATGTCTGATGTATAAAGTTTTGGATTTATATCTTAAGGGACAAGAGAGGAACAGAAAAACAGCAGAACTGTAAGATATCAACATTAATAAATGGACATTTCAAAACAAGGTAAAAGAAAAAAAGTTAATTTCAGAACAAAACGCAGACAAATTCCAGAAATGCAAGAAGTATTGCTTTCACATTGCATAGACAGAGGATAAAGAATTTTTTTTTCAGAGTCTAAGTTAATGGCCTCTTTCTTAAAGTACCCAAGATTTCAGTTTTCACATAATGGCAGAAACAGATTGAGCTTACCTAACTGCTGTTTTTAAGACAGAAATAAAGGCTGAAAATATGGGTTAGGTTTTCACCACCTTTTATGGGCTTGCTTCATTCTTGCTGTAGCTGTGTTTTGATCAGAGGATGTTTTCTGTTCAGTCCAGGATAAAGGACCGACAAACATTCTGTGAGTTGAAACCCTCAGATTCTTGATGATAAACTTATATTAGTTTTCATAGATCAGTATTAAAGTAATGAATTTATGTTCTGGGAATAAGTAAAAATAACTCTGAGAAAAAGAAGTATGTGCTGTGATAATCATGAGAGAAATTTAGTTGTTTGTTTTATACATCTTGGCTCTGGTCTTTGCTCAACGATCAAGGTAGCTCTCTCAGGACTGAGTGTGTTGGGATGTAAAGACCCTTGTCATTTTTTGATCATGTGCTATTCTTACATACCTTTTCTTTCTTTCTTTCTTTCTGTCTGTCTGTGGTTCTTTTTTAAACGCTTCAGTTTACTCTCTATTTTTGTTACCGCATTCAGATATGGGAAGAAACTGAAGCTACATCCTTTTGCTACTCTACAAGGACTTCAAGGCCTTTCTCAAAACAGAGTTAGCTTGTATTTTCCCAGTTAACATTTTCTTTATTTAACATGAGACTTCCTGTTATGAAAGAGTGACTTGTATAAAGAAACACCAAAGCAAATGTTCAGCTCATTAGGAGTTCAGTTTGTAGAGTTAAGCTGACTTTGCTAAAGTTTACCATCCCTTGGGAGATTATTGACTAATCCATGAGAAATGAAAAATAACAATAATTATATCTGCGTAAGATAAAAAGAAAGCTGCATATGGAAATAAAGAGAACAATTTTTATATTCCTCTCCACTTGTCAGCCTTACCATGTTGTCCTAACACAGTAAATAGCTAGGATTTGGGCTGTGCTCTCAGCCTCTTTTTACTTTTCTCCTGAGCAGCGCACATAGCTGGACACACCATGACAGTCATGAATGTGTGTTAGCAGTTGGTGCTGTAAATCCCATGAATACAGATAACATAGTTTCTCAAGGAAAAATTGAACATGGAAATCTGGCCCAGACACTGATGATGTCTCTGGCCTTTCAGAGAGTTTTTTAATTTCCTTGGTTGTTGGGTTGGTTGCTACTCTCTCTCCCCAACAAAACGTGTGGAGGAATTTTTTTGACCACCACATGTGGGAATTGTATACTGCCCTTATAATGACTGAATGCAGGCAAAAAGTTTGGTGGAGGCCTATGCAAAGCAAAACCTCAGTGCTTAGGTTTTGTGGATGCAGTCTTATTTGCCTTTCAGTATTACAGGAGAAATGCAGTGAATGACACTGCAGACTCATGGGCTGTGAAGGCTGCCAGCAGCAGCGAGGGCTTGGCCAAACTGCCCAGACATGCAGCCCTACGTGCTTGAGCCCATGCACTGCCCTCAAGTACAAATCAAAAATCTACAAGTGATTTCACCTGGGTCTGATGTACATTGGCTGTAGCTGGAAAACCAGGCTCCCAACTTCTGTCACAATCCTGTGCACCATGTAAAACTCAGGCAGACCAAACCAATATGGTTGATAAGAATCCGAGGTTGTTTCCATCTGGATTGTGGAGAGGTCTCACAGAGGGTCTCGCAGACCGGAGTGGTTGAGCAGCAGACCAGATTTCCCAAGGCAGAAGAGTGAAAGCAGGCCTTAAATAGTGGTTTCAAGTGACTCCCGTACCTGCTGACAAGCCAATACCACAACCACTTCAGGCTGAGAAGTTCCTGCTGATACCTACAAGGTTGCAGGGAATTAAGAGAGAACACTCAAAATCAGACACAGGTTTTCTTCCCTCCTTCCAGAAAAAGATCCAGGGATATCATATTTGGGTGCCAAAGGTGACCCAAAAGTGGGTCACCATCAATTTCTAAAATTTGAAAATCCTGACCTTGTGCAGTATTGCCAGGTTGTCCCAGAAACCTTGTCCATTGCTTTTCTTTCTGCAACTTAGTTGACATTTTCATTCAGGAATATTTGCATTAGGCAAGGAATCTGAGATCCATCAAAGTTTTTTGACATGTCAAACTCAGAGACAGGCTGCAGATATTTATGAACTCTTTGTTCCATGAGAGCCAAAACTAGGGGGAAAAAAGCTTCTTGTAAATATTCTGTTGCAAAGATAATATTTAAACTTCTTTAAAATGAATTTGTTTTCAGTATAAAATGTTTACATAGCTCGTAGGAAATCCATTTTTGGAACTTAACTGACTCCTCCTATAGTTCTTTTATCTTATTTCTTCCTCTTCCCAAGCAACCAATAAAACAGAAGAATGCCTATAAATATAGCTGTTAGACTCAGTAGAATAATTTATTTACATACATAAGAGGTTTCATGCAAGGATTTCTTTTTTCTAGGACATGCTGTGTGGCATGCAGTGTCATGTCTTCCTCTCAATGGCAGGAAGATGTCTGATCTAATTCAGAAAGATCATCAGTTAAGTATTTTTAAGAGTGGCATGGTTTTCACATAGACAGCATTGAAACCATATGGTCTTTCCTTTTTCTAGTCTTGTGCTTTCATCTAACAGATATTTATGTTTGAAAGTAGTGGAAAGCATTTAGCTTTTGAATCTATCCCTACCTTCTGGCACTCTGCCTAATTTCCAATTTTTTCATCAATGAAATCAGTGTTGCAGCGAGAAAGTATTTTTCTCAAATCTACCTTCTAAGGTAACTAATGATGAAACAGAGCAAGCTGAGGACTTGCTGAAAAGCAGATTTGTCTCAACGTTTTTAAGCCCTTTTAGGTGAACCAGTACATTGAAAAAAGTTTTAAAAGCATGAATGATTTTTTAGGAATTATGAAGCAAAAGTAGCTACAAATATATGTTGGATGGTAAAATATCATACAAATTTTTTTTCTGGAATTATTCCAAACTTGAAACAATTGAAGATATCTTTTATGAACAAGCAGACGATGGAGTCTATCTGACTCAGCAGGTCACTTCAGTATGTGCCCACACCTAAGTACAGCTCATCTGAAGAAAGAGAATTACATTGGTCTTGTTTACTTCCAAATCTGGTGTGTAATCAGTGTTTTCTCAGGCTGGAATGTGACTGATGGCTCAGCCTGTGTTCTCTGAGCCAGCAGCTCCTTGTGTGATGTGTCCCAGGGACGTGACGATTTGCACTTCATGTCCTGCGTGGATGAAGTAGATGCCTGTGCCCTAAGGAGAAGCTAATCTCAGCTCCACCCGCTGTTTGCCAGCCTGCAGGTTAAAAGGAGTTCAAGTTGTGGGCAGTGAATGAGCACATTTAGGAAAGTCTGAGTTGAACGATGATCTCCTTTGTGCAGATGAATGCTTGTCTGTACATTCTTCCATCTGCCTCTGATTATCACGGGCATGCATCCTTAGGGACCTACGAAGGGGCAATCATGCAAGAATAAGTTTGTCTGTGCCTTCTTACATCATTTATTACATTTGCCTTGGCAAAATGTATACAACAATTCTCACTGGTGCCCTGCAGGATCAAGTTCCTTCCCTACCATTTATTTCCTTGTCTTCAGCAGCTTTAATTTCCCTAAATTTCTGCACATGGGTTACAGACACGCTTGTGGATGTTGGTTGCTACTTTTTGGCTTTAAATCCAGGGAATTCAATATGTAATGATGCATCCCAGATCCAAAAAGTGGTGGGCCACCCAGCAGCAAGGGTGAGAGTTTGCAAAGGAAGTGAGACACATTAGACAAACAAACAAATAAAACCTGGCAAGGCAATTATTCGGTGGCTGAGCTGAGTGCTGCATGCAATGAGTGACTGGCTAAAAAGAAAGTCACACAGAAGGAAGAGCATGTGTGGAGACAGTTATTTATGATTATTTCCAGTTATAAAGGGGCTCAGAAAGTTACATTTTTTGCACCTTCTGTCTGCACAGCTCCAGCAGGACCTTTTAGAGATGTTTACCCTTCACAAGTTACATACTTTGTTTTTATTTACACTTTAAATTGCAGATGATTTTCCCAACACCAGGTAAAGTTATTTTTTCCTATGACAGACAGCAACATTCATCCAGAGGAAGCTCAGTTCAGACACAATGTTCCTGTTACTGCCACCACCATGTCATGTACCCAGCATTTATGGTTGAACTCAATCATCTTAAGGGTCTTTTCCAACCTAAATGATTCCATGATAGGCCCTGCCAATGGATTTTGAGCAGCTCCCTGGGACCGGTGTTGTGAAATGGGATCATTGCACTGGAGCTACCACTACTTTGGGAAGACACTCTGGAGTTAGCCTTTCTGGTGTTGAAACTGGTCATTTTTTTTTGCAAATGCAAAGGGAGAGTATTTAAATAAAGAGGTTAAAAATTAATTCACATATTTGGAAGCATTATGTGTTAATCCCCAGAGAAAGAGATGGACACCAAAGAATCAATCTCTAGAGAAACATTTTTTTTCAAAGACGTGGGTTCAAAGGAACTGAACATATTGATGGCAGAATAAAAAATATTAGACTAGCACACCACTAAGGTATAAGATATGCATATAAATATGCTAAGAAAAAAAAAAGTTGGAAGTAAATCTTAGCTGCAATGAAGAAGGTAATCATAAAGACCAGGCGGGTCAGCATAGGCTGAGGTGAACCACCCCATTAAGCACCAGTCTTTACAGAGATTAGATCTGAGATGTGACAGCCTTACGTGTTAATTCTGAGATTTCCTCAATCACTGAGGCCTTGTTCCCTGTGGTCAGTTTTGACTCCATGGGTAAAAATTACCTGCACATATCTTTTTTCTTCAAAATCTCTCTTTTGAGCAACTGAGGATAAAGCCTCTCACATTTTTATGTAAATATCTAGAAAATGCTACTAGTTCCCCTTGGGTTGTCTCTATACATGGTACCCTGCTGCTGTGTGAAGCCGTGTTTTGTTTGCACAGCGACTTGCACATAGGGATATTGGCTCGCCTCTTGTTTTGTCAGAGGAAGAGAATCAGAAACTGTTCCTTGTCCCCCCGTCTGCTCCAGGGCAGGAGCCGTGCACGGCTGTCACGATGTGCATCCTGCAGGGCTGACAAGTGAAGCAACTCACGGTGGGGAACTCTCCCACCCAACTGCTCCTCCCTGCTACTGCTCTCAGCCCTGCTCAGGGCAGACGCTCTGTCAGGTGCCATGGGAACAAATCCAGAAGAAAAGGGGGAAAAAGGCCCCACTGCAGGCAGAACAGTGATGGGCTCCAGGTCACCAAAAGCATGCACAATGACCAGACTTTGATGACAAAGTATGAGTATAGATTGCATAAATACTGCCCTTCTGTATATTTCTTTCATGTCTGACTCCTGTCAGGTGATTTGAAGTGTCTAAATCTTGATTCTACTGAGAAAATAACAGACTCCATGAAGACAAGAGTGTGAAGGTTCAAGGGGTGCTTTCTGAAGCTTGCTCAGAGGGCTGCTAGAGCTTTGCTGTAGAACCAAATGGCCTGAAACTGGATGAGTGATGCCAGTTAAAAATGCTACCTTGCAGTACGGATCTAAAACATTTCCACAGTAAGAAGAAAAATAAATAAATTGCTAACAGTTTGGGAGGTTTTTTGAAACTCTTTCCATATAAAGCTGTTTTGCAATCTGTCATCAATCTGCAGTAAACCAGTGAAGAAAAACAGAGCTATGGTATCAGTTTGGGTGTCAGGTCCAGTTGCAAAAAGCTGCTAAAAACATGCAAAGCCAAACTTGGAAGATCTCCGTTTCATATTCCTGGAAAAGGATTCATTGGCAAAGACACAAGCAGAATTTTTAATTTGTACAAAGAGACTTGTCTAAAACATGTTTATACTCCTTATTTGACCAGCCTTTGGAGCCTGAATCATATCTTTTTTTGCCTGAGCAGGAAGACTTGCTTTCACAGTATGCAAACTTTTAATCTGCTATTGGAGTAGTTAAATTCAGAAGTATTTCTGACCAATCCTCTTCTACAACTATAAATAATTTCACAAGGTAAATACTGGGAAACACTCATTACTTGTGATCGAAAACCTCCAAAACATTTAAAAGCCCATCTGGGAGCCTGTTGTTCTGGGAACTTTCCAAAGATCACCTTAAAAGTTTTAATAGACCGTCATTTCATGTAGCTCTTGTTGGCTTAGTTTTGCCTTCTCAAATTGTTTTCTCTTTTTTATGAACACATTTATTTCTGCTTCTGGGATCCACAGATAGACTCCTTTTTGTTCCTACAGGACATTCCTCCCCACCACTTTTTTTCATGTTTGTTGGTTCTCTTTTTGTGGGGAGGAGAGTTAGGTGGGTCTCCGGGGTTTGGGGGTATTGGTTTTTTTTTTATTTTTTCACTGGAGTTCATAAAAACAGTTCATAAAAACAGGAAGAAGACCTTTTTTTTACATGGAATAAATTATGAGAAATAAAATTTATTTTCCAGCCAGCTCCAATCATTTCAGTGGCAGAAGAGAAAAATGATTTCTCTACCTTCTCTCTTTTCCCCAGAAATTCCTTTATCTGCATGGTGGTGCTTTTGAACCACTGCTAGTTAACAACTCAGCAGAGTCACAAATGCACAGATCAGCAGAGATCAGCAGAAAACCTCTACGCTGGTACACAGGATCCTGTGGAACCTTTGGCTACTGTCTGAAATCCGTCTCATGGTAATGACTGTGATTTGCACTGGAAGGTAGCTGTCATCTTCTCAGCTAGGGACCTTATGCTAGGCTTCTGTAAGCACGACTGGAAATCCATGGACTCTGCTTTTCTTGTAAAAGACCCAGTATTAAAACTTGGGCTTGTACAAACTGCTGTGTTTATTTGCTCATAATGTATGCAGGAAATACATTAAAACTATGTCCCATTATTTGTAAAGCATTTCACTTTGTTTCCAGGTAAGTTAATAGTTGAACAATGAACTACTATATTCCTACCTATGTTGTCTTCCAAAATACTGGCACAATAGAGTTTACAAAAAGACAGATAAATTTTGGCTAAATGCTAGAGGTCTGTATCTATTCAGACTTTTTTTTTTGAGGATATGAGGGATTCTAGGGAAATACCAGAATAAAACTAGAGAGACTTTCAGATTAAAATGACTAAACTGAGATTATCCTTTATAATAGTTATCTGTATTAGAGAAGCATACAAATCCTGGACGTTATGATGATGTGTTTTAATTTATTTAATGTAAACAAACAAACTAGAATAGAAAAGTATTGTGGAATTCTGAGATCTGGCAAATTTCAGAAGAGGGAATGTCAGTTCTTACACTCAGATATTACACCTCCAATACTACACTGATGATATTTCATTGCTGCTAGAGTACAGGCCCCATGGATTCTATTTCACCATCAGACCCTGGAAAAATTATTCTTCATAGGCTCTGTAGTTACATAAGCTGTAATACCAGTCATTAATTTTGTATGAGGATATTTGAGACTAGGGATTCCTTCATTTTTTGGAGGCTTGTCTCAACAAAGCTTCAGAATGAGAAATAAAAATGCTCATAAATTGAGGAGACTCAAAACACTTGGCATTTGTACAAGAACTAAGTATGTTACTAAGAAAATACAGGCAGGGTTTTTTATTCTGGATTCAGATAAAAATGGGCCATGTCCCAAGGAACTTTGATAGAGTCGGGTTCAGTGGTAACACATCATGTAGAGGATATGGTGTTCCCAGTAACACATGGAGCTTTACACCCAGGTAGTGCCAGTAGACATTTCATCTTAAACATTAGCATCTGGAGAAACACAAGGACAACCTAAAGGCCAATACAACTAGGGGTTAGATGTTTCATTCAGACAGAAAATGTGTGTGTTCTCTTTCATTTAGTCATTTTAAAGTATCATCACAATGAATATAAAGAATATAAAGAATATAAAGAATATAAAGAATATAAAGAATATAAAGAATGAGACAAACCAGGTTTCTGATTACACTTTGTTCTTTCAAACTGGACAAGAGACTCTCTTGTTAGACATTTATGCAGGTTGTATTTTGGATTCAAAATGGATAGGTCCCTCTCCTTATAACTAAAAGATTAAGTTAATATTTTATCATCAAAGAAGTTTCAAAAGGCTTTTCATACGCTTTAACAATTTTTTTGGTCAGATAGCTTTGAGAGTTCTCTGACAGACTACAAACCATTCAGTGTTGTAGGAATGTTCTCACAAGACAGCGTTGGTCAATGTTCCTTGTTTATGTATGATATCATAAAGATGAGGAGTTGGACAAATTTTGGGTTGAGCTATTTCTGTGGCTATCTAAAATTGTAACAAAGAATTATAATAGTTAAAAATGTGGCAGGAATATAAATTCTTATGCTTGGGAGAATTGTGCTGCAGAACAACTGTAATGGGGAAAATGTTTTTGGCCAGCTGCAATTTGGGCTGTAAGTTTCTCCTGTACATTTTCCCGAAGCAAATGCTATTGCAGTATTGGAGTTAACATTGTTTTGTTTAATTATTCATATTCATTATTATTGTACCATTTTGTAAGAATTAGGAATAATAATGAGACAGAAGACAGTTCCACTGGAGTGCAAGACTTTAATCTTCAGAGTGGCATTACCAGCTCTGGTTCTTTGCAAATGGAAACCAGCGGAAGTGAAGAAGCATAATTCATATGTATTGGATTTCTTCCCAGTTGCTAATTTTTCATTTCTGTTGAAATGTGGGAACTGCTCTCAACCCAATTCCCATGGCATTTAAAGAACTGACTTAAATACAGATATATTTGTTACTACATGTTAAGAGGAACATGCATACATAGGAAAAGATGACCCACAGGAGATCAAAAATGCTGTGCCTCCTTGAGATCGGAGTATAAAATCTTGGAGGGTTCGATCTTGTCTGCCTGCAAGTGCTCTCCACGTACTGAATCCCTGGGAGTATAACACTGGACGCTACTGTAGCTTTATATAAACACTGAGAAACTCCGTACCTAAACTTGAAGAATAAGTAAAACTAATGAGATGAGGATATCTGTAAAAGAGCCAGAGGACAGAGAAATGGCAAGAGTGCACATTTTGCTCTTCCAAATAGTTCTTACTATGGTTTAAGCCTGTTATATATTTCTGTCACCCAGTGATGATTTTCTGGATAAAGAAGCAGGAAGAATGCTTTGTAATGAGCACACTGCACATTCAGTACTGCTCTCCAAGTTATGCTTACATCCCTCCTTGGTTTTATTTGGTTGGAACCACAGAGGCAACAGTGCTTTCAGCACCAGAAAGCTTTAAATGGCTGATATAAACTAGGGCACAAATCTTCCTGCCATCACAGACAGCTGTGAATTGCCATGCTAGAATTAGCAAAATGAAGCTGATAGAGAGTTCTACTCAAATACCAAGTAAGAAAGTGTTCAAGTCTTCTAAAAAATGAAAATTTAAAGCTTATAAAAACTTCTCCCTGCTCATTTTTAAAGAAATCAGAAACTTTATTTTGATATTTCTAAAAAGCTTTGAGAATTTATTTCCTCTATATTAAATTGGCCAAAGAGCCAGGAAACTGAGTACTCTACAGCCAGTGAAGCAGATCAGAGTTAAGTGAGTACTCCAAATGTATGATCTTTGCTACATTTGCCACTGCATGTATAAAACAATGTGAGGGATATGGCCTAGATGCAAGAAATGTCAGGGACTCAATCAGCTTTTTTTTTTTGCCTTTTTTTTTTGGTTATTTTTTTTTGTTTGTTTGTTTTTTTAGGTAAGCAACAGTAAATGGAGTATGAGGACCCCAAAAACACAACTTCAGACTGGAACTAAGGACTATGGAGTTAAAAGTAATTTCTTAGTGTACCTAAAATGGGAAGGCAGATTCTCTGAGCTGTGCTCTTCTTTACCAGAGGTATTTATCAGGAGAATCAGAGAGCAAAGTGAACATATGACAACTAATGAGCTGCAAAATACAGCATGCCAAGTAGAAGAAAGAAGAAAAGAAGCTGTGTGAAGATCAGACTGCTTTTCTGGAACACTTCCTGCTGTCTCAGTTATCTCTTATTTTTACACTGGTATATTAGTTCTGACTGCATGAGTCAAAGTGTCAGGCAGCTCTCATGCAGAGAGAATTACAAGTGGCTGTATGGAAAAGAAAGAGATACTAATTCTGTTATTTTCCTATTTGTACTTTTTATGTTTAATAGTAAAAGCAGCAGCAGCATTACTATGAAATATTTTCTTCATACAAGAAATTTTAAAAATATCAAATTTCACAAAATAAAATTTTCACAAAAAATAGCAGTGAAATACAGAGAGGCCTGAACATAAAGTCTCCTGTTCCACTCCATGAGCTTTACCCTGCTCTGAAGGGATGGTTGAATGTGCCAGGAAAGCTCCTTAGAATGTAGTTGTGGCCTTGAGCAATGAGCTCACTCGTTTGGAAAGCAGCGGGTTTTTGCAAAGCAGCACTGGGCAGAGTGAGAGACTTTGCCCTTGGGTTGACAGTAGTCTACCTGATTCATAGAGCCTCTGTGCTATAATGATATCTGTCAGTGGCAGTGGAGGAATACCTGGTTTTTCAAGCAATTTATTGTAATAGAAATAACCTGTTTCTCGTGACTATTCAACACCCTTCCATCTGCTAAACATTTGGAAAAGGCACTTTCCATCCAAATTGGACCAGATACTGACTACACTGGCACAAATTAAATGCTGAAGCCAGCTATTCCTGCTCGGCAAAATTTGTCTCAGACAAAGCTTAAAATCTTCTTCCACTGACGACATTTGACAGGCTTTTCTAGTTCCAACAAAATAGGTTCCATGTAATAAAACAGGATTTTACAGAGACTAATTTTCTACTATTCAAATCCCACAGCTCTGATTTCTCAAAGCTAAGCAACTTGTAAAGCTGTGAGCACTTTCAGTGGCATAACAATAAAAACATTAGTGATAATACCTGGAAGTATTTACATGGTTGCAAAAAATGCATTTTAGCCATTGACAAATTTTACCATGCTTTCTACTATCTCAGTGTACTTTAGCCTCTGAGGCTCACTTGCTGCAGTCCAGGCTTTATGGTAACTCACTGACTTTAAATGCAGGTCTTGCAGAATGTAGATTGTGCCAACCCACCCCTCTACACCCCTTAGTAAAATTGTTTTTCTTTTAAATGTCAGTTTACATGAGTAAACATCAGTTCATGAACTTGTGGGTCTCAGCCTATTTTACTGCAAGGCTTCTTAAGCTTCCCCTGACGAGGCAAAGAATGGCACATAGACTGTCCTGGTTTGGCAAAAACAGCAGTGCTGCTTTTATTTATTAATATTTCTGCACCAAATAATGAGATCTATACACTGTGATATTAATCAGGGTGAGAATCCCAGCTTTAAAAGCACTTAAGGACTTCTGGATACTTGTTTAAAAACACAGCAATAGTTCTTGTGATTATGTACTACAATGAATGAGGATTAGAGCCTCTCCTTTTGCTAAGAAGGATGTGTATTTTCCTCTTTTGTTTTCTTCCCTCTGAAAGTCACTCTTGTACTTTCTAGCTAAATATCTTCCTTTTTATTTGAACTTCATCAAAAATGTGATCTTGCTATGTACCACTCATATGCATTTTAGTATTTCTTCAACTATGGATCCAGATAAACTTTCATGTTTAAGTTGATGCTGGGACTTGAAAAAAACAACTGTGTCTTTTATTCTGGGATAGAACTGATATATTTTTGCTCGTTCATTGAGTTTTAATGCAAAACATAAGATTTGAACATTTATATCTGATGCTCAATAAATCCCAGTGGGGATGTATCTCAGTGAAAGTATCTACTTTCTAGCAATGACTAAAATGTATAAATATTTATATAATTTCTCATAGGTCAGCACTACTAGCTATCGAAATGTACTGATTTTGTTATTGCTGTTGTTTTGTTTGTTTGTTTATTTTTTTGGTTTTTTTCTATAGAGCTTCATAGTGCTAGAGTACAATGATGAGGTTTGGAATCAACTTGGGAGGTTTTCTTGTTTCTATCAATACTTGGCACTGCAGGCTTTCTGTGCAAGTGGTTTTCTTTTCACTCCCCTTTTACTTCCTTCCTTGCTGTCTTAAAGCATATGTCTTTACTAATGCCTAATTCCAGAAGAATACCTTAATATATCTGAAGGCACTGACCAGCGAGAATGAGCTTTGCTACCAAACATTCACAAATGCAAAAAATCAGTCTCATATTTTTACTTTTTCAGGCTTGCAGGATTCACACTGATTTAATGTAAGATTTTAAAATTCACTAGATTTTACTTTTTGCTTACTATTCTGTGGAACACAGAAATCTAATTCTTTGCCAAAAGAAGTTTTTCAGGATTCTTAAAATTAATTAAGACATTTGCTCATTTCATTTAACAGAATCTAATTATTCAGCAGTACCATTTCAGAATCGTTTAAGCCGTGCTGCTTATCCCGAGATAATTTATATTTTTATTTTTAGTTATTTATTACATTCTTAAATTTTACCAAGTGAATAAATTTTGGTTTCTCTTCTTTAATTATATTTAAAAGATCCCACAGAGCCCAAAATTGTGTGCAAAGATTCACGCATGTTAGTTTCAAGGGATTACAAGAAGCTGGAGATATAAAAAAGTAACTTTTCAACAGCACAGAGATAGGAGCCAGAACTCTTGGTAGCTTATGTCACCCAGTAAGGAGCAGGGTAATAAGTGTTTGTCCAGCAACATCAGGTCTTCATTAAGAGTTCTGTGATAAGAAATGACACTAAGAAGGGCTCTTGGGTTCCCTGTCTAATTGCCCACAGCTGTCTGAGGAGTGCTGGGGGTGGAAGGTGCTGGGAGCAGTGCTGAGGGGGCTCAGGTGCCATTTGAGCTGCCTCCTTGTGCTTTCTTTGGAAAACTGCTCCGGTGCATGGTTAGCCACTGTGGTTTATAACTGGTTTCCTCTCAGTCATTGACTATGTATTTTTATTGTCCCTCACATGAAAGAAACGCTTCATGTAGAAAGAAAGAAGAGGGGTAGGTACATTGTTTCAGAATGCCACAGAAATACTGTGATAAAGATAAGCATTTTGAAATCCATTAGCTACTGATCTTCCTATTTCTGTCACTTCTTAGACAGTACAACTGCTTGAAGACTGCTACTCTTCATTTATATAGAGCACAAAATGAGTGGAACGAGGTCATGGGTATTATTCTTAAATCAAATTAAGGTCTTAGCTGGAGCATATATGCCTCAAAATACTCAGCAAAGGTGAGCAGAATAAGGTTAAATACATTAAGAATATTTTCAGCTTAATGGAGGTGTAAAAAATGAAACTTGATTATTGGATCATAAAAAATGTGTTGGGAGGTATGCAGTAATTCTTCCATCTAATTTTTATGTTAGAATAAGACCATAGAAAATATGACTTACCATAGAAGAAAAATATTAAGGACATGTGGCTAGACATCACAGTGGAAAAGAGAAGGTTATTTCATATTTCTGTACAGAATTAAATGTAAGAAGGAAAAGGCCTAGCTTCTAAGGTAGCCTCTTATTCCATTGCATAGTGTGATATGCCTAACATGATAGTTAATTTCTTTGACCTGTTTGCACGTTGGCACAAAAATGCACTGGTTTAAAGGGCCAAGAACTTCATGTCAGCCTTCAGATGACACTCTTACGACATAAAATGACCATATTGTTGCAAGGTAATAACTTGGTTGGATAAGTATTCTTCTGTATGTGGTCTATTTATTGTCAGTTCACCATTGTTTTAAATGGATTTAGTAAACGGAAGCAAAAAAGTCTGTTCTTTTTTTTTTTTTTTTTTTTAAGCTATTAGACAGCTCATGCAGCAGGTTTTTATGCTGTTTAAAATCCAGCCTGTATTTCAATAGGTGCAATTTCTGCCAGACTAAAAGTTCACATGTAGACAAGCTCACACACTTCACATCATACAAGCTAAAAGCCTGCCGGACAGCACACCCCAGTATGTTTCAGGGTTGCCTCAGAAGAGATCATTGCAAAAATACATCCACAGTGTGGATCCACATTGCCAAAGGACAAACTGTGGCCTGAAGCAAATTTTTCACATTTACTCTAAATCATCATAGCAAAGAAACTTCTTTCAAACAGGAGATGAAATGCTTTTATCCCAAATTACCAATTTGAGTTGAACATAGCATTTTCCATATTCATTTTGATTGCTTTCACTAAAGGAAAGCAGAGTACCAAAACTATCTAATCTTGAAACAACCTGACACAAAATTTTAAAGCAAAGTGTTTCTACAATCAAAACAGCATTTATTGTAGGGATTGAATTTCTGTGTATAAATAGATATCTCTGGTTAGCTTTTTGAAATGTATCAATATGGAACAAAGTATTCCATTTAGACACAAGGGAAGTATTTTTCTGTATATAAAATTGAATTTACAGGAATTCCAGCCTGTCTTAATAGTAATCTTTTTCCAATTCAAACAATCAAGAACATATTCAATTATTCATAGGTCTGGGATTCTAACTGTTTGCAATTGTTTCACATGCTATTTGGAAGACAGATGTAAAATTCAAACTGCAGAGGAATACAATACAATAGAAAGAACAGCTATTCAAAGGAAAAGGAGGTTGGTGTGATGAAGGAAACGGACCAGAGAATGCTCCATCAGCTGATACACCAGCCAGTGTGACTGGACAGCCTGAGAGAAACCACCTGGCTTGTGGGAGAGCCCATTATCTAATTCACAGACAAAACACGGAGAGGTGAGTCACTTACAGATGAGAAAAGATCTGACCAAATCCCTCATTTTTTTCCTCCTGTGCTCTGTTCATAATGTGCAACTCCTCCATGTGCAGATCTCTATCCTGCAACTCCAGTCCAGGGGCACTCTTGGCTGTGATACAAGTTAGACGAGTGACCAACATAAATTTGCTTTCAGGCTGATTGGATTTACAGACGAAACAGCCGTATGCAAGAAACAAAGGCGCCCCATGCTCCAGTTTTGAATGGCAAGCAGTTTGATGCAGGGCCAGGAGGAAGGGCATGTGGGATCTTTTGGGAAGCTTTTATGTAGAGGAGCAGCACCTCCAGTCCCTGGGTGAGCGTTAGTCAGGAAGGACATCATCAAGAGGTGAGGAGTAGCGTGTCTTCTTTGTTCCTTCTCCCAGCCCGGGTGGGTTCCCACAAACACAAATCTCCCAGGGGGTGAAGGAATAAAATACAGCAAAAATGTCAGCCTGACAGGTTGTTGCCACTATCCCCTGTCAGAGCAGGGTTTGCAGTCTCCATAGGGCTTCCTGCCCATTTGAGGTTTCCCTGATGCCAGCTACAGTCCGCTGTGATTTTCATCCTGAAATGCTTTTCCCCATGGGAAAAAAGAGACTGGGGCTACCCAGCATGAGATCACTCTTCAAAAAGGGAGTAGTGGAGCAGGGCCAGGACCTAGCTGCTTATGTAAAACTGACCAAGGTAGTGTCAGCATTTATACTTTCTTTCAATTATGACATAAAGGAAAGCCCTCTCATAGCTTTTCCAGTTGGAAAAATTAAGAAGAAACAATAGCATGACATTTTCTAATCAGATATTTTTCCCACTTTTCCAGAAGACAGTGTCCATCTGTTTTAGCATCTGCTCAGTGTAGTTCAAAATTCTCCTAAAACCAACAAGCAATAGAAATGGCTTCACTGACTTCAAAATGTCTAGATCTAAGAATTCCTTTGGGAAAAAAAAATGTTACATATGTCATGATTATAGCTTCAAAAAGTGTCTCTGACCCCTGCTCTCTGCCCATTTAAATAGAATTATTTCAGCAGGTTTGAGAAAGTACTTGACTGAAAACCTTGATGATTGCAAACAGAAATAATTTTTTAAAAGTTTAAAAATTTTCCCTGCTGCTAAAGGCACTGACCTTTTGTAGTCCTTTCTTCAGAGCCCTTACAGCAATAATGAGGGATCAAACTATGTCCTGAAGTATCACTTATTACATGAAACATTTGCGGGTTTTAAGTAATAAAAAAATGTATACGGTTTGTTTCCACGTTTCACTATCTAGCCAGAGAGCATGGGAAAAAAATCTGAAAAAAACTGCCTAAAACAATCAAAATTTTAAATTTTCCTGTAATTTCTACTAAAATTTCCTGGAGGGTAAGATTTGGATCACATTTGCCCCTTTTGCAGCTTCAGTGATCCAGGATACTTCACAAAAGTAATCTGGTATCACAACTCATAAAAAAATTCAAGCTGGAATGGACCATTGGAGGTAATGCAAGAGTTTTGCCTCAGTTTTCAACTCACAGGATATATTCATAAAAGAATTTTATTTGGGTGATCATAACCTGAGAGCATATTGGATATATGTCTGCCTGGCATGTGTACAGTTCTGCTGAGAGGTAAATTTATAAATTAACCTCTTTTTTCACATACAGTTTAGTCTGTTTTGTCAGATTAGATTTATAAATAAGTTTTGATGTGACAAAAAATAATACCACAATTTTCAGTTCAGTCAAACAGAAGCGGAAAGGAATGCACTGAAAAAAAAGTTTACTCTAGCTTTGGATGTCTTTTTTCATTTTCAGACTGTTCAACTACGTATGACTTCTAGAAAGTTTTATAATTATTGCATCCTATATTTCATAGTCTTCTTTGTAAGTCTGCTGACCCCTTTTCTGCCTTGCACATTATTGATTCCAAATGTGACCTTCCAGTTTGTGTTTCTGTCACTCTGTGTTGTCAGTCTGATATTACCTGCTTAAAAGAGGAAGAGTGATGCAGGCACAACTTTTCTGAGAACATCACCCAGTCTGACAGACATTATTAACATAAGGTAACCTAAGTGCAAACTACCAAAAGAACTGGAGGATCTTTTCCCTGTGGAAACCAGATGAGATTCCCCATAAAGGCAATAAAATATCTAACAAAGGCTTCTTAGGCTCGGAACATGTAGCAAACATATATCTATGTTACCCAGGGACTTCAGACTAGAGGAATGAGACACTATTCCATGGCCTTGTTAACAGCGCCCGTTTTATTGAATGCCAGTTGCCCCTGTTGAACACATAGCAGCAACAAAGGCTTCAGTTTCGCTTCTGTTTTTACCACTGGGCAAAAACAAGGTCTGAAAGTAAGGAAAAGATGTTCACCCATGTGTGCTGACATCTGCATTAGTTAGCAATGAAATCTGATTTGTTCCACATATTTCTCTTCCTTCATTCCTTTATCTCACAGTCAGAGCTGTTGCCGGTCCTGATTAGCATTTGAAGATTTCCATGGAAATTGATAGATTTTTAAAGAAAGGGGGTTGGAAATTACAGGAGATGACAGTGACCGGTGACTGATACGGGAATTGTGTTAACAGCACAGCTACCCTACAGACAAATGTCAGGGTGGAGAGCAAAGCAGGGTGAGAACATCACAATACTTTAAGAGGAGATGAAATACAGTGAAATGAAATATGGATGACACACATATCAAAACCAATATGTAAGTGGCTGACCTTATTTAGACAAGGAATGACATTTTCATGACAAAAGCAATGAAATTTAAATTATTACCTTTAAATGGCAGTAATTAAAGAGTATGAGGCTACAGCAGTTTTCTGCAGAAATAGATATACGAGATCATGAGTTAGTGATGGAAAAGCCTCCATTCAGTGCATAATTCTCAGCAGATTTTCTTTATTTGAAAGGAGTGTTACAGCATTATCATCAGAGTGACGAAAATTAAATGAATTAAAATGTCATCTGGAATTAACTAAATCCTTTTATTATTATTCAGTCTATCAATGGAATCCTTACATAACAAGGGGGAAAACCCCACAGTTTATCTGATAAAATCAGCACGATCAGTGATTTCAACCTGAAATGTTTATTCTTTTCAGTAAATTGCTTAAAATTAGTTGTATGAAGGCTTCCTACTTACTTATTTTTAGCTCTATGGACAATTTCATTGAATCAATAGGGTTACACTTGCTTTAGAAAGTGTAGAAGAACGAATCTGTATGTAGATTTTGGTGAGAAATACTGGTAACAAACCTAGAAATTTTAGTGCTGATATAGTAACAGTTATATGAAATATTTATTTACTGTGATATAATAATTATTTTTCTTTCTCTTTTTTGTCTGATAAATTCTGTGGAGATTGGACTCCTAATCCAGATTGCTTTGGAGTCAACGTTCTTGATATATTTCCTACGCAAATATCTAAGAGGATGGATCCACATATCAGATACGTATTTCATACATACAGCTTTTTACAAAAGATCCCATTTCTGAATATTGGTGAATATAGAAATGCATCCTTTCCTTCTAACATGTTTGTGACGAAATAAATATGAATAAACAGTCTTGGATAAGTCAAATTCTACAGTCACAGGAGCAGTTATATTTATCTCCTTGTACCCTTCATTAGTTTTACCTGGGAGCACTTTGAAAGCCATTGCTGTGAGTTTCTGAAGCAGGCCAAGGGTTTGCATGTAGAGGGAACTCGAGGCAGTGGTGTCCTGGGGCTGGGCGCTCCCCCACAGCGCTGCTGTTGGCCCTGCAGGACAGAGCCCCCAGAGCTCTGCCAGCACAGGGACAGTGAATTGCTCAGGTGCTTGGACTGATGAAGCGGCTCAAACCTTTCCTTGTTAGGAAAAGCTCCAAGACTGCTCTTAAATCAAGCCACTTGTCTCCGATATGTTTAATCTTGTAACAACAGGAAGAAAGCAAAAGAATGGGGGAAAATGCTTGAATATTTCCTTAACACTCCTGCTACTAATAAGAATAAATCAGGAAAACTCCAATCAGGATGTCAGTTTTGTTTATCCCATAGCGTTCGTACTGGGTTATTAATCCTGTGTTCTGTTCTTTGTAGGATCTGGGAAGTGATGCTTCTGTATGCCAAGTATGCAATCCTATATATTCTGTATGAGTTGTTTAAAGAGCCCTTATATACAGGAGAGGTATTTGTTAGTGGTTTTAAGCCTAAGTGTAGATGAAGTATAATGAACAATCTGTTAAATGTTAATGTAATTTATCCTTTCTTAATTTACAAACATGACATATTGCATGTATTTAGTGTTAATCTCTTTTAGACACTCATTTGTTTTGACCTATGTCCATAATATATTATGTACCTTGAGAAATTTATCTTGTCACTTTGAAACAAGATTACAATTAATATGACACACATGAGTTTAAATTACTACTCCAACTAGAGATGTGTGAGTAATGAATTAGCCACAGTCTTGAACTGTTGGCAGACAATTTAAATTGCCTGACTCTGATGCACGATCTGGAATCGCTAAATATGTACACGGTCTTAATTCAACATGTTTTTTAGATCAGTGACTGAGCAGTACTCTTTAAACACTTCTTTTCTAAAGGAAAATGGAGGAATAGAAGTTAGCTTGGAAGTGTATAATCAGATGCCTGACTGCAAACAATTCTTCCACAGATTTGTTTTGTCACACCACATTTGGTTTGCGATTGTAAGGTCAAGCCTAAAAAGTTAAGTGGTTGCCTATAGGAAGCAGGACTGTAATTGTGATATCATTAGAAAGACTGAATTGTGGATAATACTTTATATTTGTACTTGTCACTTGTCTGGTTTTTGACAAGAGGTGGCAGTTTTGATGGGCTTCCTGTGGTCCTTGTGTTTTTTATCCTGTTATCCAATTTTCTGCTGCACTGCTTTCCTTCTGTCACACTGACTGCTAGCCAGCCTTGCGTCCTTTAGTGGAAGGGCATACAAAGCTTTTCGCTATAGTGGACAGAAATAAAAGGAGACACAATAGCAGGGATGAATTTTGATAAGTACCTTACGTCCCCTGTCCAGGCTAAGTCATACATGATCTATATATCACCTGAAGGTCTTTCAAATCTTACAGAAAGAGTAACAATTATGGAATATGTATATGTGTATATATAATTTTTAAAATAAAATAAATCCTGAAAAGAGAGAAAACAATCTGTGATTTTCAAGGTTCTTTGTGGATGACAGGAAAGCATTTAAGTTTAGTGATCTTGTATTCTTTGCAAAAAAAACCCAACAAATAGAACTCATACGGCCTAGTCGATAAACCACAATCAAAGTCATAGTATATGGGTAAATGAATACTACCACAAAACCTCTACTTTTTACACAGCTTATAATATCAAATAATGTTTGGATATGAATTTCCACTAACTTTTTTTTTTTTTTTTTTTGGAATTAAAGTTTGGCATGAAAAAGGCTGAATGTCTACAAGGTTCATACTCTGTATGCTTTTTCATGCTGGTTTAATCTGCTCTAGGTATATCTTATGCAAAACTGATTCAGTCTCTGCTAATAGTCACATTTGCTCCTATTCTTTGAAGGCAAGTGTAGCCATTGTGTGGGATTTGAATTATTGGATAAAACCCTGGCTTTTTGTTATACCCGATGTTAGATTTATCTGTCTGAGTGTTTTAAAACCCCATGTCCATAAATTTCAGGACACAAGCATAATGATGTAGGCAAGGATCTGTATGGCATATAGCAACAGCATAATGTCAAGGCTGTGTCTGGATTGACAAAGCCAGGACGCTTTAGGTTTCTACACCCAGGTTCATGCTGCATTTGCACTACATCATCCAAAAGTTAGGAGATGTTCGTGACACCTAACCTGCCTCTCACCGTCCCCCAACCTCTTCCTCAGGGATCTGCAAAGCAGAAGATGGGGAAGTGGCAGTCCCAGTCTGGACAATCAGGAGCCAAGGACTGACGGCCTCAAGCTCAGGACAGCTATGTCTCATTGCACGCCTGCCTAGTACCCTACTCTAGCACTTCAAACAGCTCTCAGCTACTTGGTTTCCCTTCCTCCTTTTTGTATAACTGAAGTAGAAATGCTCCTGTTAACAGCCATTACTACACCATTTTCCTTAGACTGCCCAATAACATGGTCCCTGGCATTGCTGAGAAAGAAGATATTAAATGGGAAGAAAAAGTGTTCTGTTAGTTGTCAGAGACATAACTGCATTACTGAAAGAAAGTACATCTTCAAGGCCTGGCTGAATGGGGCTTTGAGCAACCTGGAAGGTGTCCCTGCCCATGGCAGGAGGGTTTGGGACTAGATCATCTTTTAAAGTCTCTTCCAACACAAACCATTCCAGTATTCCATGGTTCTATGATCCAGTACGGTCCCATGATCGCTGACAACTTTAGAACACACCGTTCTCCTTATTTGTTATATTTGCAGCACTGGGAATTTTTTCTCTGCTGTAGAACATTTTTTGTAGATCTTATCTATTGTTCTTGCCAGACTCAATACCAGTATCTACTATAAAGGAAGAAATAATTACCTTAAATATCTGTAAAAATTTGCTAACACAATTTTTGGGGAAAGAGGCAGTCTCCCAAAGAAGGATCTGAATCCTTGTTAGTCACTTTTAAAACTACTTTGAATAATGGAGTAATTCATGAGATTCTAGATAATCCCTCTACTTTACTCATGCACTGGGCTATGATTTAGTAGCTCTCTTTTTATGACTTTTTTTAAGAGTTTTTTATATGCCATATGGGGTGTAGGATGTAGCTGGAACAGATTGGTGTTCATTAATCAGTAATTCATACTTCATAAAGAGCAGCATTAGTATTAAAAGTAACAAATTCTCTAACATTCTTGGTCAGGGACAGAAAGCAATTACAAACATAATGATTGCTGTCCCTACAGGGTTTCTTCCACAGCCACCTCCTTCACCCCCACAGAATAGGGACTACTTGCAGTTTTATGTTCGGAAATAAGGGTCTGCAACATTCACACTGGGTTATTAAGTAGCAAAGGTGATACGGCCCAAACTTAGTCACACACTGAGCAAATCTGGGATGAGACTGCAGGAGTTATGTGATATCATAAGAAACCTGACCACATAAAAGAAAGTTAAAGGCATTATGAAGCTTTAAAAAGTCATGAAAAAAGAAGCCAGATCAGTGTAATGCTCTCATGTTTGGCAGGTCAGAGAGGAAGGAACATTTCTGTAAAGAAATTCATAGAATTTTTATTATTTACTGTAACCAGCTCTAAGATGCATTACTTAATGCAATACCAGGATGTGTATATGAATATATATATTTATATATATGCATATATACATATACTTTTCTGGTTTTATTTTATGCTACCAACAATCTTAAGAAACCCTACTTTTCATGAGAACACTTCAGGCTTAATAAATGGATAACACATTATAGCTATTATACATTGGATCACAATCAGCAGAACAGGCACTGAAGAGTCCTCTGTAAGGTAGGAAAGATGCCCAGAAAATGCCTTCAGGTACAAAAGAAGTCTCTGAGTTCTTGATTACTTATGTGATTAAGTCTTTTGGATTGGATTTATTTTTGCATTTAATACAGCAGGAGTTTATTGACATAAACAGGTCAATGGTGGTAGTAGTAGTACATATCTCTGCTACTTTTATTCTTTTCTCTCTTACATACTGATATGGTTCTTAGAAATGAGAAACTAGTAGTTTTTAGAAATTTTATTTATTTATTAGCCCAGGTGTACTTGTGTGTGTATGTAAACCTGGAGAAGTTTGGTTTATTGTTCTTGTTCACAGAGTGCTGCAGAAAATGTGGCCATGTCTATCAAAGAGCTCTTAAACTTTCCCATTCAAGTACAGACTAGATGGACATAAATCAAAACATAGGCAACCCAAAGAGCTATTCTGTTCAAAAGTTTACCAACATTTAGATTGTGGTTTTCTGTTTTAATGTTTCTTTATCTCAGGTAGTTTTTATAAGCTCCCATGGTTTAATGCTGGTGAGTCAAATGTGACTGTGATGTGAATCTGAACTTCATGGATTCTTGTTCATACTGCAACTCCATGTCTTGTGGTCTTGATGTCACAGTGGAATGATGCAAAGTACTGAATGCTGTCACCTATGCTGTAAAGTAAAACGTTGTGTATCTGGATTTGAACAACCCACTACAGAAAGCATGTGGTTGTGGTTTTTTGGTTTGGTTTGGTTGGGTTTTTTTTGACCCTGTGATTCTACCTTTGTAATTTCAGTAACTTTGTAACTCTGAGCTCCTTGGACCAACCATAAAAATAAAGTCTCAAATTTCCTTAGTAATAAATGATTACCAGAGACAATTCCTCTTCTTAGCAACAATTAGGGCATTAGTGAACAAAGAGCTTCATCTGGCAACTAGTATTCCTGTGGTGAACAGGGAGAGAATTAGTCAGAGATACAAGAGGCTCAGGCTGCAAGAGCTCAAGCAAAAGGCTCGATGTGCAAGCTTTCTGATGCACCAATGCCTTTTTGCCTCCCAGTTTGAGAATCTCCTGCATTTATTTTTCACAATAGTTTAATACTCTTGTGTTGAAAGAATACATTATGGTTCAAACATTCATCTCTGCTTCAAAAGATAGGCAACAGCTACTGGAAACAGCAGGGCTCTCTGCTGTGTTTTTAGTCCTGAGGCTGATCAATAAACTCCAGTGACACAAGGGAGGAAGGGGTAACACACTCACACACTGCTCAGCCCCAGGAATGCAGAAAGGATGAATAGAAAGCTAAATGTTTCTTTAAGGAATGAGACCCAAGCACAGATGGCACTCTGTATTCATGGAAGGCTCCCACATGGTGCAAAGAATTAGAGCCTGCAGGGCCTCATAAAAATAGCAGAATCACCTATACTCAAAATCTTCAGCCTGATTCACTCTCAGCTACATCGCTGTAAGATAGTAGGAGTAAAGGTATTAAAGTCATTGGATTAACGCAGTGTAACACTGTCCTTAGAGCTGAATCTCACACCCACTGTGTGAAATACTTATCCAAAGGGCTTGTAGTGACTGTGTCATGAATAAACCAGCCAAAAAACCTAAAACTCCATCTTTGACCATGATGAACCACATCATGGGTTCTATACGGGGCCACGATACCCCTGTTGAGGTGGAAATAATCCAGAAATCCAGTTTACTGGAGCATCTGGGGTTCTCACAGGGATTGGATTTTGGTCTTGCATTAGCGATTTCTAAACCACCGCCTCTATAATTCTTTTCTTTAGCTCAGAAGTAGCATGAAGTCAGGAGAAAGAAAAAAAAAAGGAAATCCTGTTTTTTCTGTCCAGTAAGATCCAGATGCTTAACACACCCATAAGAGGAAAATAAGCTGATGTCATGCTCAGTCTTCTAAGCTGCAAATCAGAAGAATAAAGTTTCAAATATTCCAGAAGTTCAGAATACCTGGAAGAGATTAAAATATTGCTGCTGAAGTGACTTTTCTTATTCCAGGAATCTGCACCTTAAATGGAAACAAGCAGACTTTATCTGCTGGACATTTGTAGTGGATATAAATAATGAATGCCAAATATCGACAAACATTTGCATTAACTTTGGCCAATGAAATCTTTCCACAGTTTCAATATTGCTACATACATGAGTGCTAAAACAGATATAAGATGAAAATGAAATAATCTCTTGATTTTGATTCAAAACAAAGGCACCATTTCTGTCTTTGATGTTCTCCAGTAGATCGTTTGGCACATGTCATTTCTTCAGAATTTATGTGCTGTGGGTGTCCTAGTTCTAGTGTGTTTCAGTAATGGGAAAACTAGTTTTGTCAGTAACATGTTTGCTGATGCTTTAAAATGAAATTTTAGCTGAATTTCCTGTCCCATGGAAGTTCTGTTAAATGGACACAATGGTAAACTTAAAGCAATCTGGGGAGACAAAACCTCTTCATTTAACTGCTGCACACACAGATGCGACACTGGAGGCAGCAGACAGGGGAGAAATGAGATGTGACTGTGTCTCTAGTGCAGGCAGGCCTTAGGATTTCTGTATGTTCCTGTCTGAAGAGTCTCCCTTTCTTGACTTTTCACTGAGGAAAAAGCAAATTGAAGGGGACTCTAGTTGTCCCATGCCTTTCATGTCTTCGCAGTCTCAACTTTCTCAACAATGAGTGATTTGTATTGTGGCTTTCTGATAACAGGGACTCTCCACTCTGGGATGCCCCTGGAGCTGTGCCTCATGAGGCTGTGGACCAGGGAAGGTTTTCAGTACTCACAACTTCATGTAAATCCACCAGAACCAAATTCCTGGTAGAAGGGGTTGCTGATGAGGTCCTAGCTGTGAGAAATATTCAGGTTTGAAACAGAACTGACTTTGGAGGGAAAGGAACATCATCAAATGATGCAGGAAATCCAGGCACAGAAAATTCTCAAAATCCTGCGTATGTAGGCCCAGACTCAGAAATGAATACAGGATTTGACCTGAGACCTTGGGAAAGGCTTCCAAATATAGAGACCATAAGCAAGAATGTGGATTTGTAGTTTAAGCAGAAACATGTTTAGCTAGGTAGTGGAAAGGTTTAAAGCTTTAAAGTGTAGATATAGAACTAGTTACAGAAATAGTAAAAAGTGTTAAGGTGTAGCAAGTAGGTTTGTGTGTCATTATATAATTGGTTTTAAAAATCTGCATTGCAGCAAGATGTATGATACAATTTAATTAGGGATTGGTGAGAAAGTAGAAACAGTCTTTGTGGCAGTAGTTTATTAGCTAAGTAACCTTTAAAAGACCTTGTAACCTGCGGTCTTGTGACCACTGACCATGGACTTCTGGCCCCTGCGGTGAAGATGTTCTCACTCCTTCACAAGATGGTAGAAGATAGTAGCAGTAAATTATGCTTTAAAGCTTATCTCAGTGGTCCCGTCTCTCAATATCCCAACAAGATGAGAGCCTGGGCCCACCATAAATCTTACCAGGTATGTAATTGTTGGAGTTGGGATAAAATTAGAGACGGAGAAAGAAGAATAGATTGTTATCTGAATAGCAATGGGATTGTTGTTCTTTATGAAAAACAGCGTGTGTTCCAATTACCGTGTCAAACAGAGGCAATGTTCTCTCTGCAGAGCTCCAGCGCATCATGTGTGCAAGCTTTCTGCCTGCATCACCATGTATCAGCCCTGAGAAAACTGCCCTGGCAGAGCCAGGAGACCCCTGACAGCCTCGCAAGGCAGCGGCAGAGCCCCAGTGCCACTACTGACTGCAGCTGTTGCTGCTTGGAAGGACGCTTAAGTACAATACATTACTTAGCAGACTGATTTTCCACAGGTGCTACAGTTTCCTAGGTGGATGCTAGGTTGTTCATTTGATGGAAACTCCTCCAAGAGCAACATAAAGCGTAAGGGGTCAGACTGTTCTGGTCCTAGATGTATAGTTTAAATACATGATCCAAGTCCAGTGAGGATGGATTAAGCATTGATGAATTTGGAGATTGTAGAAGTGATGATCTTACAAATATACATGCTTATTAGGCACTATAGAGCCAGCACATAAACTAAGTTGGAGTAATTAAATAAGAGGAAGGCGAAGGGGTGAAAGAAAACACCATCTGCTAACTCTCGATCAGTCACTTATAAGCAAACTGGAATATAATGAAGGCCATTGCATTCTGATCATGAATAGATCCGTCTGCTTGGCTTGTGTTATTCTTCCTCAAAAATAGTGCATATGTTTTGTAACAGTTTGGTAAACACATGAAGGAGAGAGGAAAAAGAAAGCTAAAAAGTCCCTGCTGAACTGTATGGAATGAAGCAACTTGGATGCTTCATGGCATTTTTCAAATATTTATTTTACAGATAATCTTAACATTTACAGTATCAATAGCTTGGTTTGAAGGTAAGAGCTTGATTATGCAGTCAGCAGTTTCATGTTGCCACAAGATCATTTCACTTGACAGAAAGAATCCAGATCAACACTAATGCATGACCTGACATTCTCAGTTATTTGTAGCCATCAACTAATGCACTGATTCTATTAGCTGTCTGCTAAATATAGGGTACTCATGGAATCTCCTCCTGAGTTAAAATAGCAATTGTTTTTAAGTCTGTGAATTTTTCAGTGTGAACAGTGACTTTCCAGGTTATTAATATAGAAGAGTGACATAAAATGTCATAGCCACCTGTTGTGTCAACTACCAGCAGCCAATAACATATGTTAACACAAGGCAAATAATCTTTAATTTATATATATATATGTGTGTGTGTGTGTGTATGAATATATACATAAATGTATATGTATGTGTATATACATATACATATACATACACATATACATACACATATACATACACATATACTGAAATGATAACTTGATTAGATGCAAATAATTCAATTATTGCAAAAAGTAAAATTCATTGCAGCTGTGTCAGTTGTGGGTATTCGAATTCTGCTCATGAAGAGCTTAAGTAGGTGAATGATTTTATATGAGAAGGAAAATGCCAAAATACACTGGACAATAATATATAAAATTATTTTGTACTTAAGTCTTTTTTTGAAAGTCATTATATTGAGACATTCAGTTACTGATACAATATTCTAAGGACACTTACCAGCACAGATGTGGTAAAGATTCAGTCCTCGTGATGTTAGCTCAGCTTAATTACAAAATCAAGGAAGACTTTTGGGAATCTCTGCAGATGCTGTGAGGTTGGTCTCTGTTAATAATAGTTAAAATTCAGTATCCCAGTTTGAATGGAACTTTTTGAAAAAAGAGCTCATCATTAGTTTTTTAAAAACAGGAATACTTTTGGAAGTTGATTTTGCCATCCATTTAAGATAGTACCGTGCCTGTTCTGATGCCAGGACATGGTATCATGAATAGCAGTGTGGGATCTGTCAGATTACTTATTGTTTCTTTGGCTTTGAAGTTATCAGCAATCAAGTCTGTGCTTAGGGAGACTATGGAAGCACTCCTTTGGAGGGAGGTGAACTGCTTCACCTGCAGAAGGCACAACTACACCTGCTAACACAATGGAGTTGTACAGTATGTAGGTGACAAAGTGCACCTAAAATGCTTCTGGGGAAATGTCCAGTCTGTCCCACCCCAAATACCTATATTTTCCTGCCCAGAATTTTTAGGGAAAGGCACTGTGCTCCTTAAAAGCAACAATGAGGAAAATAAACCAAAGAGGACAACCATTTTATTTTAAAACCATGTTCCTGATGCCAATAATTTTACTTTCATTTGTTACAGCAATGAAAGCACCACATTTTACCTGAGAGAAGGAAACAGTGCACTTGCACCAGGCATTAATTAGGACTTCAGTGTATTTGAAACTAATTTTAAGAAGCATTTATAAATGTACTACCTTTTTCTGCTTGCAAATGCTCTCTGGCCTAATTTCAGTTAATGACCTTTAATTGTGAAACATAAACTGAGGGTACACAGACATAATTGTGATTGAGATGTGCTAGTGATATTCTGTAGAGAGTCAGCATGTTTGCATCTTTTCCAGCTCTTAGCATGTTTTTAAAGGTATGCTCCCAGAGATTATGAAGTTGTTTCAGTGCAATTCAAATTGGTTTCAAGACAGTCCAGGCTGGAGGACTAGAGCATAATGTTTGGGCTGACAGTATTTTAGCCCAGAAAACCAGGATAGCTGAAGCTCGCACATGAAGCAGAAACATATACCCCTCTTCGGGTACTCATGTAAGGTTTGGAGACTCTGAGACAGAGAAAAATAAAAGTCCCTCCAGACTGCTTTAAGGAATGCTTTTTTCCTAGCAGCTAACTCTTGTTAACACACACAGTTGCCCAGCTATCACCGGGTAACATTTTTCCACTGATAGGGCTCCCTGAGAACTTTTCTCAGAGTACCATGCTTATTTGCCTTGCAACTTCCACAAAAATAAACAGAAACCACTATGTGGCTGTTTAAATGTGTGTCTTGAGGAACTGCTTTCTAATCTCCACAGTACAATAAGGGAATGTCAGTGCTACAGGATGATAAATATGCTGTGGCTGAGTTTCCCTTGTTTTTAGCATAGAACCTGCATTTTCCCCTTCTACTTAACTTGTATCACATAATCAATTGGATACTGTGGGAGCCACTTCCACAGCTAAACTCTTGAATACCTTACAAATTAATACAGAAAATGCAACTTTGGTGTGATTTTATTGTCTCAATGGAGTTATTTAGGCGTAGCTGAACACTACCTTGAATTATCTCTTGCAAAATAATTCCTTTGCTTCTGACATGTAGAAACTTGAAGATGTTACTTGCTGTCTAACGTCATAGTCAATTACTTTTTAAAAGACAGTTTTTCCACTTGGCACCTGACTAACTGACTGTAGCTGCCCTCTCCTTGCAGGCAGCCTCCTCAGGTCAACTCTGAAGTTCGGAGTTGGGGAGCATATGCACCATATAAATAAATAGATGACATCTCCACATAAGAAATAATCTGATTTACATCAAGGCTGTGATAAGAGGTTTGTATTTGCCCTTATTTAATCACTAAACTTTTGTCAAGATCCCATTTCTATTAAAATTTGAAAAGCCAGGAGGGTGAGGTATATTTTAGCATCACGAAACACATTATTCCTTGCATGTCATTTCAAAGCGGAGCAAACATGGACCCTGCCACATTTATTACAGGGAGATAGTCAACAGTAAATGGGATAAAATGAAATTTGGGAGTGAAAACTGTCATAAAAACTGGTGGAAGTCACAAAGATCCTGCAGGCTATTAAAGAAATACGAACAATTTCAAACCATTCCCACCTCTCCAAACATGGTCATTTTAAGGCCTATGCCAAGCTACTTCAGACCCTACACAGTCCAAGACTAAATGTTTACACAGGAACATTTGGAAATATAAAATCCAAGTAACATGAATATGTAAACCACATTAATCCATTTCTACTCTGTTTTAAATCACTTATTCTGAACAAGAGTATTCACATATTGGGATTTAAGGTAACACAACTGACTTCAAATTCCACCTTCAGATGAATCTTTCTGTGTGAAAACAAGCCATGAATTATAACTGATACATGAAAGGCTGCCTTTTGACTGACTTGGCTGTTTGCCTGAAAGCCTGTAAGTAGATGAAAAGGTGTTAAAATTAATGAGTTAAAAAGTATCCTGCCTATTTTCAGAAATAGGTAAGACTTACTCATTCTGGTACTGCAGGTATAACTTTACAGTCACTGTACTGATTGTTTGCAAAGTCATTCCAATGCTCTGTGTTGCAGACTATTTTTTAAATAGAATTTGCTTTTTAAAGTTATTTTGCCTCTCTGCCTAAAAGTAATGTACTTAAATATCAGACAAGGATATTTCCAGAAAGCATGCACTGCTATTTAATTAGTTCATATCTCTAACATGTAATCATTTTACAAGCCAACTTCATCTCCAATCAGCTTACAGAGAAATGAGACACTGTTCACTGTTGCATGAGAAATTGTGGTTGAATGGGGTGATCTGCTGTGATCTCTAAACTCAGGGGAACAGGAACACCTAACAGGATACATAACCAAAGCCTGACCTCTGCATGGAGTCTGGAAACTTTTGAAATACACAGTGATTTAATTAATGCTTTGTATAATAAGGATGTGTGTTTTAATGAAAAAGAATTGCAATAAAGTGTTCAGTTAAAAAAAAAAAGAGCTATCTGAATACAATTTACATTGCTTTACTCATAGCTTGCACGTATTATCAATAATCAGATTGGGTACTGTATGCCTTAAGAAAGCAGGCAACTTATTTTAAGAATTGCTCTTCATGTCATTCATGTCTTTAATATGCCATAACGCACTCTGGAGTTCCTCTTTTGTAGAACTCCCACACAGTCACATGGGAAAAAAATTCAGATATGCATAACATGCAAATGAGTCTGCACTGTTTGGTGGCACACAGAATTACACTGCTCCTTAGTAGAACTGCATCTCAGGTGATATTTCTGAGGGAGCTCTGTGATGTCATTAAAGCAATAGTGACATTATAGAGTTATTTCAAATTGCAGTGTGTATGCTTCGATCTGGTAAATCACTAAATCAAGTGTGAAGTATTTCTACATGAAAAAGATGTGATCTCACTATTGATGTCAAGAGACAGTTACCTGTTGATGTTCTTGGCATCTTGGCCTTATACTAACAAAAGAGCAAAAGTTAAAAACTTGCATTAATTATTATCATTTTTTGCAGGAATTTAAGACTTAAAGGCAAGAGTCATTATTGAAAAATGTATTTAAAAGTAAATATTAATTGCCTTGATTAGGGACACAATTTTAGAAGGTAAAAAATATCTATAAAATTATTCAAATCAGATTGTAAATGCTCCAGTTCTTTGTAGGTTTAGTGTTCCAATCTGAAGTGCCATTGTAGGTGACAACAATGCACAAAAATGGACTGATTCTTTTTTGCATAAGTGGACAGATTGTCATCTGTAACACATTATTTAGTGTGACTTAAGCTCCAACAGCAGACTCTCTATTCTCACCCAAGTCAAAAACTACAGAGCTGGGGTCCCTTAAAAAATTTCCCTAAACTTTCAAGAAGCTTGGATCAGAATATTATTATTATTATGATTATTGCTTTTGTTATTGTTATTATTATTATTATCATTATCACCATTATTACTCATTGTCACCACCTGCCTTATTGAAAGAAATGGATTATACAAAGCAAGTTGGGAGGGTCCTTTTTTTTTCAGTGGTTCTCTGTAGTTTCTGAAAGCTTGAGTCCAAACTGCAAATTCTAAGGTCCTTCCCAGGGTTCAGATGGTTAAGATTTATTTGCAATAAAGAAAATTCAAGCGATACCAACTAAACCAATATTTTTTCTTTTTGGTTTTGTATTTCATTTTCTCAAGCATAAGTTTATATCATGATAACTCCAGAGAAACATTTTCTCTGCATTATCCACGTGACAGTGCTTGGTCTTTACTTTGTTTCAGCTTTTCCTTTTTTTATAATGAGATGCCTCCTATGATTTTTTTAAAACCTTTTGTTCCATAGCAACAAAAACCAGCAAAAGTATTTAAAAACAGAGCAAGATCTGATTGCCACAAAACTCCAGAAGGTTTATAAATTGTTAACAGTATTGCAAATGCCTGGGGGAAAAAAAAAACTCTTCTGAAGCATCTAGTCCTAGGACCTTCTTATAAGTGCAAGTAGAAGTGTTAACTTTGGTGCAAGTTGATCAAGCACACTGGCTGCCACAAAACTGACCTCACTAAAGGGATAAACAGACAAATTTAAAAGGAATATTACAAGGTGAAAACAAGGAAATAAATTCCATGAAAATATAAAGAAAAATACTTCAAGGAATATGGTATTAAAAATCCTGTGCGTGACTAGGGTTAGAAAATCGTATCATGTAATTTGCATCATTTTATGAACAACGAGAAGGATGCCACACACTTACTGGCTGGAATATTTACTTCTCCCAAAGCGCCTGCATATGCAGTTTCCAGATACCTCCCTTTAAGGTACTCTGTGCACTTGTGCTGAACTTTATGCTCTCTCCTTCTTTGGCCTGAGAAGAGACTGTTCTGTTTGTTGGAAATTTTTCTGAATAAAAGATGCCTTATTTACATTTAATGGTATCATGTCAGCAAAATCAGATTGAAACTCTGTTTTGTAATAATTTTTAGGTTCGCATTTCTTAAAAAATACTTTATTGTTAATGGCAAATAATGGCTATTGTTCTTAAAATTTCTTGCCATGTGTGAAATTTCATTAAAACTGTCTTTACATTTGGCTTTTGGTGAAAAAAGAATAAGTAGCATATAAAAATATGCAATACATAATTTCAATTGTAGACACTGCCAAAGCACAGAGAAGAGAAGCAGATTTTGGCAAAAGCCACAGCATAAGTGCTTCTGTTAAACACAACTGTAAGCAATCATTAAGATCAGTTGGTAGCTATATGAACAGTTTAAATTTATCCATAACATAAATCCATAATATACCCTTGAAAAAAATAAAAGAATATGTTTAACATCAATACGTAACCATGTTTAAGTTCACATGAATGAGACTTTCCTTGTTTCCATCAGCAGAAACAGAAACAGATCAGATACTTAAAATTTCTTCAATCAAAAATATATAAACAAGAAATGTTAACATTAGGCTAGGAGGTGAATCTTGTAAAGAAAAAAAGTAATCAAGAGAATTTTAAATTAAGCTTCTGCCTAAAATAGTTCCCTGTGAGAAAAAAAGTCAACTAAACATCCTTTTTTAACTGACCCCTAGAGGGACTTCCATCAGAATCCTTGTTGGACATAACTTACTACATGGGAACTTGTCCAGGAGTTATTTCTGGGATGACTGTAAGAAAAACTAGTGAATGCATCTGGAGACGTGCTACTTCAAGTCAAAAATAAAATTTTTATTTTTTGGGTGATTGTTTGTTATCAGCTTTGAGTTCCTTTCTGAATACAGCTCAGAGTTAAAAAACTGACTAGAGGAATGGTTTTGGATCAAACTGGTATTTTCTCTCTTCTGTGATTCATTTTATCCTTCTATATGAGAAAACTTCTCTGTGGTATATAGCTGACTGTCATCTTAAAATACAGAATAGAATAGTCATTGATGAGTCACATGGTTACAGAATAGAAGCAGATGTGAAAGGTAAAAACATATGACAGAAAGCAGTCAGAAGAAAACATGAGATTAATATTATTTCATGGAATCTGTCTGCTTCCTCAGGAAATGCTTTTACTTTGGATACCAGGGAGGTTGGACAGGGCAGTATTTTTTAGAATAGTGTTGCCTACTAATATAAGTGCTGGAATAAACATATAAACATATAAATGTAGCTAATAGTCCAATTTGAAAGGCTACAGTCTTTTGATTTTTTTCCCTTTATAATCACAACATATGCATTTTTCTTTCAAGTGTATGTTATTACATATGAAAGATGTAAACTCGTGGCCTATATCTCTTTTTACATTCGTTTGTCCTATATTGCAGTACTTATCTACAGTACATGGAATACAGCCAGCCAGACACTGGAGAAAATTAGAGATTTGATGAGTTCATTCTGTAGTGTTAAACCAGGAGATGGAAAATTGCATCTTGTGCCCTTTTATTTATTTAATCCCTGTAAAATTCAGGCCCATACTTAGTGGAGTATTTTGTTTGTTTTCTGTAGGACCCTGTGGGAGAATCTATCCATCATCCAAAGCCACATACGACACAACCTGAATAAATACAAGTTGGATTCACCAGAAGATTTGCCAGCGATGCAATAAAATATACCGACACTTCTTCACATACAGTTGCCATGTCCTATGTGCTTTGCCTTTATAATTTACCTTCTGGGAAAAGTAATATACAATAAACCTGTTACAGGTAGCAATAAATTAGTAAATGCAGAACTGATTCAGAGTGGCTGTGTCCGCCCATCTCTAGCCCAGATGTTCTGCTGAAGATTTAGAGACTGTTTTGCAGGCTCTTAGCCTCTGAGGTGAATTAGTTGCATGATTATACAAAACCAGAAACAGTCCTTTTTTGCATGTGTCCCTTTGAGTTTTTTTTTTCCATTCCTCCACACTCCTCCCACACAGAGCCTCTCCTCTGCACAGCATGTCCAGGTGCATAGATTGAAAGTGGTTTTTAATCTGCAGCACAGAATTGCTTCTGGTATATTAGAGCTTTCCTTTAAAGCATCTTTTAATATCTTTACTGGGACTTCTAATTATTTCAGTAATTATATTGACTAAGTAATCAGAAAAGTACTTTTATTTTATTGAAAAACTGTTGCTAGATTAGAAAAGCATAGTTTTTCTAGTCTGAAGGGCTAGTTTGGTCTATCACGCTATGGTTATTCTGTCATCAATAATTAATCTTTTCCAGATCAACAGTAATTCAACATTGAGTACACAGAAGCTCAAGCTTTGAGATTCATGTGGCTCCTCAGCACTTCAGAATAATATAGTAATTAGGTTAAAGAGCATTCAAGACAAATTATTTAGTCCTTGCAGTCTTATTTCCTTCAGTTGTCATGTCTTTAAACTGAAAATATAGTTGTGACAGGTAATGCTTATAGCTTGAGTACAAACTTGTCTAACAACACCATTGGCATTTCTATCAATGACATTCAGAGATCTTTCTGATCAGATGAAAACAATGCTTCATTTAGAACCTAATGTGCAGCAAGGGCAACCTAGCAATGGCAATGGCCTCTGCGAATTTGGAGACCCTGTGAGAAGCTCTTCTGTATCTGTTCTTAGAGGGCACTGAACTGTAGAGCAGTAACAGACTAAAGAAAACTCCTAAGGAGGCTAATCCTATTTTACTGTGCAATGTACTTATAAATTAAAGGCCAGGTGTGTGGAGACATAGAGGTGCTTTAAGTGCCTTCTACCTTCATTTCAGCACTCAGGCATTCACTGAGATAGATGGGAGATTTCAAGAAAATTCATGGCTGCGTGTTAACTTCCCGAAGAGCAGCATCAGCATTACCAACATATTCATTACACATTATTTTAAAATATCTCAGTTGGTTAATGTGATCTAGTTATACATCTTTAATGACAGAAGCATCAAAAGTAAATAAGCAACCCAAAACTAATGGAAAGTAATTACATTACTTCCTGGTCTGATGATGTAAAGAAGGTCCCACAGGCCACAACAGATATACAACGAGGCCAACAAAACCTGTTAATGAAAACTTTTCTCTTGTAAGAACTCCCACTGTAAGTGCACACAGCACCCTTGCTGCCTGTTTTTTAGTTGTTAACACTCCACAGTCTGAGAACTAAAGGTCTAGAACATCCCAGAAGATTTACTGTGACATTTGGGAGTCACCAACAAAAAAGCGAATTTGCTTTGGGGGACTGCACTAGATGTACACATTCTGTGCTTCCCAGAGCACCAGTGCAGCTCTAGATAGATGTAATATGTCAAACCTGTAGATGCAGAACAGTTTCGCTGTTGGTTTTTTCTCTTTTTTTTTTTTNAAGTACACTATAAATTTTGACTTGGAGATATTTTTTATCCGATTAATCTGTTTTGGTTTTTTTTTTTTTTTTTTTTTTTTTTTTTTTGTTTTTGTTTTGTTTTGTAGGTCATAGTGCTATCCTCTTACACAACACAGCTAGGTAACCCATGCCAAACTGGGAGGAGAGCAACTTTGGTTCATAGCTGAGCCAATTCACAAACTATCACAGAAAGGATGTCTTTTATCTCAGATTTTAGTAGCATGACCTTTTGTGATAGTCCATGAGGACCATTAATTGTGTTGGGTCCTGCTCCCGTTGTCTCTGCTTGCTAGACATCGCAAGTAATGAATGGACCCAGTGCATCGCACTTCACTGTGTGCACTCCTGGGTGATTTGATGGTGAAAGGAGCCTGACTCCTCATTTCAAATCAGCTATTGGAATGCCTGGGATTCACTTTTTCATTTGAATGAACACACAGAGTATCTAAACCTCCTTTTAAAATGCCAAGAGATAAAGAATATATCATAGTCCTTGGATAACTGCCACAGCCAAGAGCAACACAGGTTCTCTTCTGGTCCGAGCTCTTCTAGCTTTACTGTTGCCTCTGTGAATCTGTTACCTCCTGCTTGATACTTGTCCGCAGCACACAGACAGCACATACAGAGATAAATGTACTGGTACATGTACCTACAAAGCTGCTACATGTTTCCTCTTCCTTAATAGTTTGATATTCTGCTGTATCTGACAAACGTTGTCATGTACCCATTGACTCTTTTTAAGCAATTATACTCTCAATTAGATGTAAGGTGCTAATACCTTTTTGTGTATTGGAATGGTCTGCAAAGTCAAAGAGAGCTAAGCAATTCTAAGCAAACCTCTGGTTTTATGGTCATTATGTTGGTGACTACCCACAGTGCATTCTCACAATGAGAAGGCTGAAGGGAGCAGCTTCCAATACAAAGACATTTCTGAGTTACAACTGGCAAAGATAAGCATGTAAGCTGGCCATAGCTTGCAGCTTCTGCTGAATTGTGAAGGCATTGGGAGCTGAGACCCTTGCAAAGATGACTTTTTGGAGTGGGAACCAAATAGCTCCCATGCCCCGAACACCAAAATGTCTTGCCCTGTGTGATATAGAATACTGATGCTAAAGTTGGACATCATTTAATGGAGCAAACAGTTACAGCTTCACAACTGAACAGACCTGTAAAGAGTCACGTTATTGTGCACAAAGGAAACTGTATGATATGAATATGATCTGACACAACCGACAAAACCTGACAGTATGTATCAAGCTAATCATGCAGAGAGCAAGTATGGGCAGTTTTCAGAAAACAGGCTTTTGTGGTTTAGTTATTTTCCAAAATATTGCATAAAAGACTATTTTTGACCTTCTGCCCAGTTCCCTGAAAGTGATGGAGAAATCTTCTCTGATTTCATGGGCTGTTGGATCAGACCCAGGCATTGCAGTGGAGTAGCAATTTAGTCAGAAGGGCACTGTCAAAGCCATGCGGAAGCAGTGGGTTGGGATAGATGGAGAGACTCAGATGGAGCTGAGATTCATAGGGAGAATTATTAATGTGAATCTTGCAAAGGCTCTTCTCCACTGTGCATACCTCTGTTTAGCAAGATCAATCACTCACTTCCACATCAACCAAATCTGTCCAAGTCCAGGAAGATAGTAATAATAAATAATTAGCATTTACATCACACCTTTCATCTTCAAAGCATCTTAAAAACATTCACTAATTAATCCTCACAACAGTCTTGCGAGTTAGGGATTTTCAGCATTCATTAAGAATGCAAGAATTCTACAAAGTGATTAAAAAAAAAAAAAAAAAAAGTAGCAAACTTCCCCTTCTCTGACTATATCAGTGTTTACTCAAAATGTGGCATGTCTTGGGAACACTTCTCTACCAGTAGTTCTTACATCCTCTAAAAAGTAAATACATCTTGTAGCCTCATAAATAAAACATAAGGTAAAATAAACTCTATCAAGCCTTTGTCATCATAAAAATATTAAATGCATAAATTTTGAAACGATTATGCAGCCACTAAATCCTTTTTTTCAAAAACACAAACTTTGGGACCACATAAGCATACAGGATGTGTACCTTTAAGTGCTGACCAGTTTTATGTTTGCCATTCAAAAACATGAAGTTATGAGGTGTCTCCTTGGGTTTTTTCCTCTAGAAACAAGGAACTAACGGTTCAGGTTATGGGATGTGATTGGGGCTGAGAATCCACAGAATCCCCTGTCTTCACTTTCTTTGGGGCTTGAGTGGACAAGAGTTATAAGCAGGTAAGAGACTGTTCTCTGTAAAGGAGGCTTCTCCAGCCACCAAACATAGCTGCGCTGTGAGTGCAAGACTCCTGGTTAAACCCAGCAGGGGTGAGGAGGGCAAAAATAACACACCTACTTTTGGGACTACCTCATTTCCACAGCAACAGTGGTAAACTGGCTTCGCCTTCACTCATGAAGTATTGTTCTGAGACGCCTAAGCAGATAAACTACTTTGTATTTTATTTCCCATTTAAATCATTTTTCTAATGAGACTATTGCAAGACCACATACTTGAAGTGAAAGGTGCCAGTGGGCTTGTCTTCAACATCTCAGTTTCCTTTTCTGAGCGCTAATGTCAGAGACAGCTCACATACCCCATAACAGGTACGGTTCTGCCTTTGGGGACTCGTGTGGTTACAGACAAACCAGTATTCACTCCTGCAACTATGCCATATTTATCAGTCCTGGAAGTGCTGTCCCATCTGCCTTGGTGCAATCCTCTGGGATGTCCTGTCCTGCAGTTCCAGGTGTGCAGAATCAGGCCAGGAGCTGTGCAGCAGAAACTTTAGACTTAGTTGTCTAGACATGTAGACATGTGGTAAATCCCCACCATTTTGCGACTCGAGATCATAAAGCTCATTTCCAAAAGTTCTCCTGTAGAACATATCACTAGAGTTGTACCTACAATCACAATTCTCAAAGCTGACAAGTTTTATGGTTTCATTTCTAAGTCCTTCCCACATCAGAACTATATGAAAACATGATTTATTCATTTTAATTAGAAACAGTAAAATTGTTCCAGTTTCACTGGAGAAGAGCTGCATTCATTCTCGAACACTAGGTAGACATTAACACCTTTTTGGTGAATTTAGTCTATGAATTTTCAAAATCTGGAAAGTGTATGCAGTTTGGGAACTAATTCTAATAATTTTACAAATTCAGTGAATTTTTTTCCCGGGTCCATGGATATTCTTTCCAAAAAAATCATGGCTCTATTTTGTCAAATATGTAATTATTTTTCATTTTGTAAATTTTTAAAGCAAATTGTACAGTTTGTATTCAGCAGTAGAACTCATTTTGAACAATACATAGGTAATGGAGCAAAAGATGTATAAGGTAAAAACATGTGCTGAACATATGTACTCCTCTGATGCATGCCAAACTTAATTAAAAATCAGGCCCTAATTTGCTGTGGGATCTAGACAGCATACCACTTTGTCCAGATGTTTATAAATGAGAAAAATATATTCTCTATTGTAAGTCTGCATTGTAAGACTCTGGGAAACTATTGTCCAAGTGTTTTACACTCTCAGTTCCTTAAATAAAAATGTTCACATTGTTGAATGTATAGTTTATAAATCCTAAATACAATTGAGACCCTCTGAGGATTGCTCAATTTATGTGAAAGAGACTCAATGTAAAACCATGTATAGAAGTCTTAATAAAACCCTCTGAGAATAGAGGTCCTTAGGCTATTCAACAGAAGTTTGTCAGCCTTTCTTCTGAAGTACAAGGCAAGCCATAAATTCAGATTTTTCAATACTACTTTTGTATACAGCATGAAAAACAGAGAAAAACGCTATCTTCTAATATTTTTGTCCAGTTTAGTGGTATGGAGTATCTGTTGCAGGCAATTATTTCAGCTCACAAATTTAGTGACTGTCCTTTATTTTAGCACTGTAACACAGGCAGCAGCTAGAGAACTTTGAAATCCAGTATACTGATGTATGTACTCATTAAATGCAATTCTGATTCTGAAATTTAATTACTAGCCTTCATGCCATAGAATAATTGCATTACAGTTATGAAAAAAGTTAAAACACCACAAAACACCACCAAGCCCCAAAACATACTTAAAACACCCGTTTGCACCATTTGCAGTCATCTACTCAAGAAAAGAAATTAACAGCAAAAATTGCCTTGGGAATTATTTATGCAACAATTTAATCAAGTCAAATTTTGTTTTAAGAAATCTACTTATAGAATAGGGGAAAAAATTGTCTTTTATATCACTCAAGTTGTTTTACTTAATGTAACTTTTTTTTTTTTTTTAGTTTTTGATTAATAATAACAAAAGTGGGGCTTATAAATAGTAGTGTTTATTGAGTATAGTGAAAAATTGAAAATTCCTGACTGATGTGTGAAACACTGACAAAACTTGATGCAGTCTTTTGCATCTTTTGGGCACATCCACTGTCAGAAGAATCAGTACCCCTATATCAGCTTTAACTGGCACGCAAACAGATTTGTACTTGCTAATGCAATGCATTTGATAATTCAGATTAAACCAAATTATTTTATTTATTATACATCACACCTTTAATACCCTCTTTGCTACAAAACTAGTTTTTATTTAAGAGTGTTTAAAGTAGCCAATTCTCCCCCCCTTCATTTAATATTTATCTCTTTATATTGTGAATAATATGATATTACTGAATGTAAAAAAAAATGCCTAAGTGATGGCTCAGAATTAGAGTCATGTGTCTCATTAGCAGCAGGGAGTCCCTAATTTAAGACCAAGATCTTGGAATGATGAGAGACAGCAAATGCTGAGACCTCTGCTCCGCACAGAGTTCAGCTAGCTCCGTTCTTCCCTTGGACTTTCCACAGACCCATATCCAGTCCTCTGCTTTGCCTTTTAAAAGCCTTTTTAAATGTCTCTATTGTTATGCTTTTAGCATTCAGCAGAAAGGCATAGCCTTTCTTGGCTGTCTTCTGGGCAATGAAATAAAATATGTAATTTTATGTCCTGTATTTCTAGGGAAAGGACTCTTGACAGAATGAAATTTCTGTGTCCCTTTTTGACTGTGAGAAACATCACAGAAAGACTCCGCATCAAGTCACAGATTTTTTTTATCATGGCTTAAATATAATGAAAACACGACAGATTTTAACTTGCTAAGAATATTGTAAGCCAGAAGTAGCACTGACACAAGCAACACTGAGTATAATAAAATGTGCTGAAAGTTTCCAGAGTATAAAATAACTTGATAATTTCTCACATACATTGTTATAAACCTCTCATGTAAATGGATCAATTCAGTAATTGTTTTTCTTCACACAGTTACTATTAACACAGTTTTAATATTTTTCCTGTTATTTTAACCATTACTTAACTCTTTACAATGGTGGAATTCTATGGTCTATTGTGCCATTTCCTGGTAGACCAAAAATGCCACCACAATTTCTTATCTTGTCTTCAGGACAAATTGACAATTGCCCCTGCTGGTCTTTGTGCATAGCAGAGCTGGGTGGAGACTCAACTCAGCTGAGCATGACAGAAGAAACAGAAACTCCTGCCTTAAAGCTTTTCCTAACAGTTGTCTGCGCAGTAACAAGCAAAAGAGGGAAATAAAATAATTTTTTAAAACACGGGAAAAATTCTCCCAAGGCCACCCAATCCTTTTACCTGACATTTAATAACTTGCACCAAAGGGACATAATTGCATCTATTTCATCTTCTGTTAATCAGTTACTTTTCCTTCAATTATTAATGAGTCAAGGAAAGGAAAACCTTGCTTTGCACATTTGCAGCTGTTGAAGAAGTCCCATTTTGATGTGCAATGCTCACACTGTAACACCTGCATTGGTATCAGCAGGACACTGTCAACAGATAGCACCTTGGAATTTCTCCTTAGGTTTAATGAGAGTAGAATCCTGCTTTCTCTGTCTCACTGTTTTCATGTAATGCTAAGAGATGGTTGTGAGCAATTTAAGAATTGTTTCTTGAGACTTTACAAAATATTAAATAGAGCAGAAAAATAAATAGCACATTCAGGAAAAATAAGATTATAAAATAGGTTTGAAACAGTTATGGTCTGGTTCATTACTAACATTTTTACTATGTTTTCATGCTATACATTTTACTAGGTATTTTTCATTGCTCAAAGTTTTAGGTGTAAGAATCATAAGCTTAATGAGAAGCAATATTTTTCCTTACATTGTAATTATCCTGACAATGATTCTGAAGAGGTGTTAAGAGAAGCATAGACAAAGAGTACGTCCTGTCCTCTAAAGCTGGGAAGTAAGTTCCACACATGAGGAGCTCAGGCATTCTGACAAGGCCACCCAATCAGCCAGTGCTGGTGACTGTGATTCCAATGTAATTAATGACTATTTGAGGCAGTTTCAATGGCAAGCCAGAACTGAAGCATACTGATCTAATTCTCTATAAAATCTGCAAACATCTATATGAAGCTATAGGGTTTGAATCAGTTGATCAGTCGAAGAATACATGCTAAAGTCAAGACATATCTTAGAAAGGTAAGAGTGGATGAATGTATTTGTACATTGGTAAAAATCTGAGGATCTTAAATACTGAAATGTCAACACAAAGTCTTAAATTTTGAGACAGAAACACTTTATTAGCTAGCTTGCTTTCACCTAGAATCATTACCATTAGTGGCAAACCATGGTTTGGTTTGGTTAATTTTTTTTTTCCTTTTGCTTCCCCAAGAGGGAAGATGATAATTCATTGGTATTTCCTGGTATTGACTGAGTTTTAATATTTGTCATCAAAAGAATAACTTGTGCCAATAAAAAAGACTTATCTCTTCCAAAGGTTCCATATTCTGTCATGTGGAGTAATTGCTTCAAATCGTGATGTCACCTGTCTGTCTCACCAAATCAACTGGTAAATAATAAATCTGCAAACATCAGTACTGTAACAGTCTTGACTCACGTTCAGGTAGTTACACACATACTAATTTTCACTGGCATGTCCCTCTGTGTAAATACACAGCACAGACATATGATCCGCAGGAACAAGGGAAAGGCAATACACAGAAACCACGCAGACACTTCAAATTGTGGTTAATGTTTCTGTCTGACTATTGGAAAAGCTCCCAGCACATGCTTTTCTGTGACTGCAAAACCCCAGGAAGTGAGGCACTCTTACACCATTTGAAGGGGCAGCACAGGAGGGCCAAAGGATGGGAATACACAGCCAAGAGAGTGTATTTTGGACAAAGTGACAATCTTGCCTTCTAGCATTACCAAGGTGAAAATAGAGCTTGGTGAAAATCTTTAGTTGAGGCAGCAGAAGGAAAGATAACTCCCCTGTGGAAAATAAGAGCGAAAAGAGCAGAATATAACCCCAGAAATACTGGAGAGGCAAAATTTAGCTAGCTCTCATTTAACCCTTTGATAATCCATCGTTTAAGAGTGAGATTTTAGATCATGATGCATTAGGGATCTGAACTTTATCTCTCAAATTAAACTCTTCTCTCCTTGCAAGATCTAAATAGGTTAAATTGTCTCACCATTTGTATTATTTAAAAGTGTTAGAATCTTCAACACTGCTTCTACAGCTGCTTCACGAGAAAGTCAAACACAAGACATATACAAATAAAATCTTAAATTTTTCTGCAGGTCCTCACCTAGAAATTTTTGTAATGGAATGTTAACAAAGATATGAGCTATACTTATCATTGTAAAACAACTTCCTCATGTCTTTTAGGGCTGCAAAGAACCACCTGCCTCCCCATGGCAGTATGCCAGAAACCAACTGCATGATTTACACCCACCAGCTTCCTATGAACTGTGGGAGTGTAACATTAACCACCATCTTCTTGCACAAAAGATCCTGAGAACCAAGGGTTTTTTCTTCCCCCATAAGAGCACACTGAATGAAATATTAAACATACTTCCTGCCTCCACATTCTCAGAGCCTGACAGGGATAGGACCATTTTAGGAAAGCAGTACTATTTTTCGTGCAACTTGAGAAATGTTAGCTTAGTCAAAAAAATTCTGTGCTGCAGTAAGAGTCTGACTTTATATACTGTCAGCTTTGTAAAAGCAGTTAGACACTTAAATCTCAATAGTATTAGAGCAATTAGGCATCTGAAGATTCAAATTTTGGATGTTGTTCTATAGCTAGTCTTAGTGTCCAGTTCCAGAGCTGATATAGTAAACTGCTACCCTGGACATTTTAAGGATCCCTCTCTACAAGAGGGTTTGTTTGTGAGATGTTGTTTGCATTAGGCAATAATTCATTCTATACACAGTTAAAGGCCCACATGAATTTATAAAGCATTATAATGTTTAGTAAGTAAAAAAAAATAATAAAGGCCTTGTAAATAGCTTCTTTAGGAGAAATTTAAAAAAATAGTACAGTAAACTATGGTCACTACTAGAATATCACCCACTAAGTAAAACATGTTTCTCAAAATCTCAAATGTTTATAAACTATAGGCAAGAGCAATGCATAGGCTAGCTTGGACACTTGGGCTAGACTTTCTTTTCATATTTTGGGCTGTGTCTGAGTGTCCACACAGCTTCACTCACAGCTAATGCCCAAGAGTCCTTTCTTTATTCCCTGCACAGATTCTAGGAGGAAATCTGTTCCCATGGGTATGGAAGGGATCATATTTTGTCTCTTGGTTCTCAAAATAAAAGCTCACTCACAAGTCTCTAAAATAATTTCTTCTAGAAAGAATCCAGATGGAAGATTAACCTATTTATGTGGCGTTCTGTATAACTCTGAAGACTTACAACCAACTCTTTTGCATATTTCTTCTTTCTTTGCTTACTTAACTCTTTCAAGGAGATGCACAAGTTGGATACAAAGAAGCATATGGATCATGGGAGAACAGCATTGTGCTGCTCTTCCCAGCTGTCTGCAGCCCTAATGTCTCTCTCTGCCCTTCCATAGTTAGAATAAGACTTAGCAAATAAAAGTAAATGCCATAAAATTAGAAGGGGTGAGGGAACTGCCAGTAAACAATGATTCTGGTTTTTAACTATATGTAGTAAAAGGTGCTGCTTTTTAACACTGTAAGATCCTGGAAATGTGCTAGATTTTGCTTCCCTGATCAAATTTTGCAAAATTACGTTCTCATACTACTCATTGATGCAACAAAATGAGGACACTTGCTCACTTGAAAAGCCATTGTATACCTTTTCACTTTTGGCCTAAAAACCATTGCAAAAAATGAAATGGACAGAAGCTGCTCTTAGCAGATACTAAGTTATACAGACCCCATTCATTACAAGCAGATTCAGCATGCAGGATAGTTTAAAACATCTGCAGTTGTCCTACACGTTTTCAACAGTTTACACTATGGCATTTTTATCTGCTTCTATCTCCCCTGATTTTCCACTCAGAATATTTCTGTAGCTCATTTTACTCCTAGTCCCATGTGTTTTCAGCGCTCAGTCAGGGTCAGATTGTGTTTTGTTGGGCGCCTGTGCCCAAATCCAGCAGCGCTGCTAAGCACAAGCTCCCACCCTGGTACATCGGCTGGCTCCGGCTGGCTCTGGCTGGGCCCCTCGGAGGGGCGCGCTGCCCACAGGAGCGGAGCTCTGGCTCTGCCACCCCCTTCCCGGCTCGCTGCAGCTGCTGGCTCGCAGGGCACGGCTCGGCAAGGCTGCTGCTCAGCCCCAGGAGGGAAAACATCCCCAGCGCTTCCTGCGGGCACCTGCTCTTACCTGGCAGCTGATAACGCAGAAATTCACAGCTCCTCTTAGTATCGGATAAGCTACCTGCTATTGCGGGGAGAGTTCTGCATCAGTCCGGTCACCAAAATGAGTCTCATTAGCTAACCAGATAAACTAGGCTGTGATATTTCTATTTAGTAAGGCTTTAAAAGCCTGTATATACTTAACCTATTTTAGCCTCTTTTCTCTCCCACCCCTCATTTCTATGCAGGTCAATGTTTAAAAATATATCTGACAACCATATTTGATATCTTTTTCCTATTCTTATTACTGTCTGTACCAATAGAGAGTTGTTTCATCCAGCCCAAGATGGCTTTGTAGGTTTTGTTTTCTGAATGTACATTAGTTTTCTTCCTGTAGTTCTTTTCCTACCAGGTATAAGGATCTCACAGGAGAAGATCACATGTGAAGAAGCTCATGGTCATTTCTTTGGTGACAGTGGGATTTGGTGAGGGGAAGAAGGGGTGGACACTGGGAGAATGATAGCTATCGAGTATATTTTACCACAGCTGGGCCTCACCAGTAACACACAAAATCATTATGCCAAAAGTAGCACGAGGGTGGAAGATGGGAATGTCTGTCACATCCCACAACCTGACTTCATCTTTAATGTGTTTTTGGCCAGCTGTCACAGTTGCACTTCACACAGCAATTCTGGTATGCCTTATCTCACTCTCCCTCTCATTCATTTCTATCCACAAACTGCACCTTCGGGTGAATGAAAGGCTGTTTCTCTGTTTTCATCATCAACAAAGGTTTTTGTCATGTAGCTGCTTCCTGTATTTTATTCACAGAGCAGTTCTCTGTAAGTTCTGGTCATTGTCTAAGGCATTCAACGCAACTATGCAAACCAAGGAGAGCATTTTAGGGTGTTGGTTTTTCTCACTGATGGTTTTCTAGCCCTGTTTTAGCAGATGTCCTTTTTTTCCCAAGAAAAAATGACCAGATTTTATACACTGTGATACAAATGATCAGCTTATTAAGTGCTACTGCCAGGTTATAATAGTGCTTTATTGTTGACAAAATTTAAGTTCATGCTGATGATACCCATGGGCAAAGGAAAGAGAAGCATGTAACAAGAGTTCAGAGATTGTATAAAAAACCTGCTCTTTTTTTTTTAATTATTAAAATCATGGGGGCAGGGGGGGAGAGGGGAGAGAGAAAGAGAGAATAATGTGGTAAAAAAGGGATGTTCCTGGTATTGGTCAGTCCTTGTGCTTCCTTTTCTAGTTTGTATTGTGTGATCATAGCATTAGGTCTTCTTTAAGTTACATGGATTTGTTATGAAGGTCAGGTCATATATTATTATAAACAGCTGTGCGTGAACAACTGCTGGTGTTTATAACTAATGGATATGTTATTCCTGTAAGATATGTACTTAAAGTATAACTGCAGTATTTTTTCTTTAAAAGCACATATCCAGTGCTAGGGAATTAAATCCGTACCTTTAGTTCAAAGTAAATCTTTGCTATTTCAAAGATCAATCTCTTAATACTCAAAAACTGCCTTTCAAAATATTAGTGTGAGAAGTCGAGTAAACAGTTTTCTGCAATTCAGACTCTAATACAAATCTAAGTTTTTCCAAAGCTCCATTATCTGATACTCACAATCAAGCAAGCAGCTTTTTTGCTTATCTGTTTTTGTTAAAATTCTCTGCAGTAAGTTCTTTCTAACATTCTCTGGCTGCGGCAGGGAGAGAACCACCTGTAACAAGCCATCTAATCAGCAATGAATAACACCTGCACCAGTTTTCATGTGCAGGGTCCTTGTAACATTTTATCTCTTGCAAGTATAAGGGCTCTGTTTCCAGAAGGCTGCAAGTTTAAAAAACATTTTCTGTAGTCTGTAAATCACAGGTAGAACTCTCAGCTTCTGTTACAAAGCTGCATTTAATGATACATAGATAATGTCTTTGAGGTAATGCATGCTTGATAAGCACATTAAGCGTAGCTGAAAACAGGAGACATCACTTTCTAAAGTATTGTGCAAGATCCATCCATCTACAAATAATAATTGGAATATACCACTAAACCATACAGTATTTAAAAGAGCATACAGATTTGAAAACAGAAATTATTTGATCAGTTTAAGGTTTCCCAGAATGGTCCTTAATTTCTGCACTGAGCAGCTACACTGTAGTATAGTGAACAGCCCTGCTTTGTAAAATGTTGCCTGCTTTCAATCAATAAAGTAGAAAGTACAACCTGAAAGTACAGTGAAGTAAATTTACTTGTAAATGTCTAAGTGAAATTTGAATTCATGTCTCATTTGTTGTACTCTATTTTGCACTGAAATAATCAGTGAGTCCCACATCAAAACAGTAGGCCTTCTCCAACCTAAAGAAAAGCTAGGGAAATTATTCACAAATGTTTGCATGAATTCTAAATTGCTTTTCTATTCAAAAGTCTTCACACCCCTTTTGGTGATTAATCCCTGAACATTTGTGCTAATGGACATCTGCCCACACAAATGTTTGGCTTTTCAGTAAGTGACAACTTATTTTATTTGCAAATAAGGTATTGCTGCCTCAGTAGGCACTCACCATCCTCCAGTCAAAGAGTAGGAGCAGTGACACATGATTTAGGCTACTAATCTTATATAATGAGTTGTGAATAGGCAAAGATATAGCAGAATTAACAGTTAAGGAATACCTGATGAGTAGAAATGTGCTCTGGATAAGTGTTTGGCACACTGAAATGAAAAAAAAAAAACAAAAACCAAAAAACCTCAGCCAGAGGAACTCCTGAAACAAATCCAAAAACCCAACTCAAAACCTAGGCTGATGTGAAAATAGGAAAAGAGCTGCTTTCATTGGTCAATGTGCTAATCCAAGGGCACAGGAAATGAGCAGATATCCCACTCTCAAATATTTTAAAGCCTTTGCGAGAAAAATTTTAAGGAAAATTTGAAAAGGGGTATTGGTTGACAGATAACTCAAAAAGTTTTCAATTCTGAATGCTAAATAATTACTTGACTGCAAGTAATTATTACTTGAGACTTACTTGGTGCAGCAAGCTATAAGTAGCTAATGATTGAAAATGTACCTGTGGGAAAATACCAAGTTGAAATTCTTTTCTGATTCAGTTTGACACTTGAGTTTAGATGGTTCTGGAAAAACATGTTCTCCCTCTAATCCGTGGAAAATGACCGTCTCTAGTAGAAGCCTTCGTTTCAATGAATCAACACCTTTGGAGAAAAAATTACCTTCTTCATCAAGGTTCCATCACAGAATTTTCAGCTGCAACTCTGAGCTTACTGGTAATTCTGTAAGTACATCCAACAAATAATAGCTTTAAAACTTGCAATTTTCAGGGGCCAGCTGTCAAGTAGTAATTCTTTTTTCCTGAGACGCATCAGATCTCTCTAAGCTTGCAAGCTTAAACAGTTGTCTTATAGATAATCTAGTACCATTTAATTTCCTTCTCAATTGATTTCAGACATCAGGAAAGGTCAGGCCTAATAAGTGTTTGGTCAGGCAAATTTCCAAAAACCTGACACAGAGCAGGTTGTGGTGATTCAGCATACTAGACTCACACCCCAGCAAGGGCTGGTAGGTAGAACTTTCCATTTCAAGAGCTTGATTATCTTGTAGTCTCTACTGCTCCTGCAGTATTGTTATCAGTATGGTATTAGCTGTCATACTTTAATCAAACTTCCACTGAGAAATAACAGCAGGCCTAATTCTGCCCATGTTGAAATAGACTGATTTTAGTGGAAGCAGAATGAAATTATAAACCATTAGACATCTGACAGTTCCTGCGTAATTTCAGTTTTGTAGACAATCTTTGCCTTTTGTCCTTAGTCATAGGTAGTGTTATGTCCCTTTAAATGGCTCCCCTCTTCTACCCGAGAGGTAATTGTGTGATAGATTAAGTTGTCTCCTTCCAGTATCCACTCTATGACATGCACTCATCTTTGCTTGAGGAGTTGGAAGCTATTGTATCACTGTCACTTCTTCCATTGCAGACACAGTGTCTGTCTTCTCAGTCTGTAGCAGCACTTTCAGCTCAGGATCAGTTGGGATGTAAAGGAAACAAACACAAAGAGAAGCTCAGAGAAAGCAAAGATGTAATTACCACTCAGCCTGTCTGAATATGTTGGCGGCATTTACAGTATTCTACTCAATATATTTAGCAGTGAGGTTGGTGGACTGTTTTGCTTATTCTCGCTTTGTGAAGCTGCCTTGACCATGTGTCTTTCTTGTTTAGGTATGTTTAACACCCACAAATGTCTAATATTAAAGTGTGACAGGCAACCCTGCATTCTGCTCCTGTGTTATGGTGCTATCCACAACAGGGGTTGGACACACAGTTTTCTCACTCTTCCTTGTTTGCCAACCTTCCTTTTGGTGGCTGTTCATTGTAATCAGTTTCTTTTCCTTCCTGCCCACTGCATAAACCCAGTGTTGTGCAATGTGCGATGAGGAACAAGGGTGGCACAGACTGCTCCTGTGTGCCCCCTGCCACTCCAGTTCTCTTGTTCATTAAAAGCTCCTATTGACTTTAAATCAGCTCCACAGGGCTTTGTGTTGACAGAAATTTGCCCAGAGATAATTTGGCTGAATTTTGTCTCCAGACTTCAAAGAATCTTGCACTTGTACATGTAGTTCAGACAGAATTATTGATAAAGTTAGAGTGGAATTAACAAAAAGTGCTGCTGGGGCCACAGCTATAAATTCTGAACCTGTAATGTGTCATGGATATTGGGGTCTTTATCTGATTTTACAGCTCTTCATGTCTTTATGAAACCAAGTCATATATATATTCTTTGTTATCAACTTTATGCCCATTTTAGGATTTCAAATTTTACACAGAGATTTTTGTGTGCTTTTTCGCAAAGGTACTTCAGCCTGAAAATGTCCATCACAGTAAAAAAAAAAAAAAAATCCTATACATTTAACATAGAAGAAAAAGAATCACACTTATATTGAATTATCCTTGTTTTATTACGTATAATAGCATAGATATTATCTATGCAAACTATCTCTGTGTTTTAAAAAGCTGGTCTTTTTTGAAATCAAGTAAGTTTCCATGCCTGAATTTTAGTTTGTAAATAGCCCTGGCCAGATTCGGCTGCATTTTACATAGCAAGAGATTTTCAGTATTTGAATTAATAACCAAATCTGAATGAGTGGAGTGGGAATGGGCAGAGGGAAGGAATAAACTGCCTTAAAGATTTCATTTTAAAATGAAAACTTGAGGTATTTCAGAAATGTTGAGGTGGTAGTTGAGCAATCTGAATCTCTGTTCAGAAATTCTTTAATGGGATAGTTGTTTACAACAACTCTTTCCTAGGAAAAACTTTTTCCAGATATCACAATAGAAAAAAGAGAAAGATGCTACAGACTTGTCCTGAGATCTATTTCTGAATCATGGGACAGGTGATTCCAAGAATAGCACCTAAAAAAGTTTGATGAAAGTCTTCTGCTGTGGAGAGGATAGAAGAACAAGCCTCCTGAGAAAAAATAGCACGAAACATTTGCTACAGCTGTGGGGAAATAAACTGACAATGGAGTGCAAATCTTCTTGAGGTTAATTGTCACAGAAGATTTCCACCATAAAGTCTTGCTAGTTAAATAACTTCAAAAGAATGATTAAATGTAGTAGCCAGACAGACCATTGCACACTCTTAGCTTTAAGTCCACAAGACTTCTCCAGTGATGACATTTACATGGTTTACTTAAATATTTCCAAATTTGACAACTTTGATTTCTGGGACAATTTTTTCCAAAATAAACTTTGAAAAAAAACCAACATCCCCTGCCAAAAATCCTAAAATTCCTCTTTATCCCATATGCTAATATTAAAACAGTACTTTTAACTTAATGAGATATACTATAGTTCACAGTTAAATTTAAATAGCATAGCATATTCAAATGGGGTTGGCAGCTCATGGGATAACTCAGAGATTTTTAAGTCCAGAGGTTACTTGATTTGTCTAGCTGGGATGGGTAGAATCAACAGCTGGAAAGCCTGACGGGATTTAACCTCCTTGGTAAGTGCTGTATCTTCCCTTCCTGTCTGGTCCTCTCTTTCACACCACTGGTGCAAACAGACGAGTCACCCACAGCCTCGGGGTTTTCACAAGCAGGGGGGAGATGCTGGGGAGAGCCCTCACATGTTCTGTGCAAAGAGTGAGACCCCAGACCCCGTGCGCTGCACCAAAGCCTTCAGCACTCATTTGCTTCTTCCTGTTTGCGTATTTGAAGCGTGGAAAACGCACACATCGCCTTTAGGTGTGAACTCTGCCTGTGGGGGCCCGGCAGACAAAGACAGTGGGATGGGGAGAACCCAACACTCGCACGTGGATGTAAAACAGTTAAATTCTTCATTGCTTTTCCCGGAGACACATCTGGTTGGCAGTCCTCTGAAACAGTTCTCAGTTTCCCCAAAGCAGAATTGATATCACTGTTCACCACTAAGTCTTATCAATGTCTGTGAAAATTGAGCTGCAGGAAAATGAACACCCCCTCAATGGTGAAAGGTGTTTTACTGAGGAGCTGCTAGGCTCATTTTCCCTGTGCAACTCCATTCCCTTTGCAGCACATCATCTAGATTTTCCTTGTGTCTGCCACAGCTGCCAGGTAAACCCAAGAGCCTCCATTTGAAATCTGCCTCTCTTATCCTAGGGCACCGTATCTCTTTGCTCCCTCCTTTGTGACCATAATTAATCTTAAGGGCCACAACCTCACCAAGTCACACAACTTAAAAATTTTATCACTACCATCCAAGGAGGAAGATCTTAAACACCTTCCCTCCTACAAAAATGAATTATGAAGCAACTACTATGGCCTGGAGAATAAAGCAAACTTTGTCTCCAAGAAAAATGATGAAACAAATGATTGTAAAATATTTCTAGGCAGCTGGCTGATGTCTGTAATATATCTCCTTGGAAAACATATTAACATAATCCCTCCCATAAATAATTAAATTCCAGATAAATTCCTATGAGAATAAATTCTCATCAAGGTGAGCAAACAAAATCTAGCCTTAAATCAGTATAGACTTTGACATTTCATGGCAGTTTATGTACCTGGTAATGAAGATATAACACAAGACACTCTGGGTGGTGCAGTGAAGAAAAATACACACTGGCATGTTTCAACTGCGTAAGGCAGCAATCCCGCTGCACTGATTTCTGTGCCACCTACTTCTAGGAAACAGGGCTCCCTTTATTTTAAATCTATTAAAAGACGAAATTGTCCTAAAGAGCTACTTCAAAAAGGCAACCAAGAGATACAGAGATTATTAAATAATATAAACCATGAAAGCCTAAGCAACTTTTGATAAATCTTGATACTAAAGCTGCTTTGTTTTGTCTTAGCACTGCACTGAAAACAAAATGTATTGCAAGTACATGTTAAGAGCCTCTTTCAAAATATAGAATGCAATAAAAACCAGTGCTTTTGTACACACACAAATCTTAAAATCTTTTTCCATGTGCTGGCAGTACATGAATTATCATACAACTGTTAGGTAGTTGAGACCAATGTTTTTTCCTTTTGGCCATTCAAAGTGTATGGCAAAAACTTTTTGCCTCATGACCACAGTCTCAGTAATTGGTTTTGTTTATACTATGCAAAGCTCACTGCTCTTTGGTTTTTTAATTAATGCCAAGATTTAAATCTACCTTTTCACACTGTCAATTTGATAAACCATTTCTTGTTTGGATGGGAAAGCAGGAGGTATTCAAAGCCCACAAAGAATCAAGATATTTCTGACAGTGCAGCATAATGCTAACAAGGACTAGACATCTTTAAGTGTGCAGATCATCAAAACCAGAAGCAGTCCCACAAGCAGTGTCTCAGTCAAAGTGCAAATTTGCTGATCTGGATGATTCAAACCAAATGTGTCTACCTTGTAAATAGGTGCTCTTCTGGCTTAGGACAGCTTTGTGCTCACCCTATTCAACTGAGAACAAACTCAGAGTGACAAATGTCCTTAAAATACCAGTAAAGGAAATTACTCATAAGCTTCCTAGCAACTTTACCAAACATGCTGAGCAATCATGCAGCAAGGATCCCAGTAAGAGGGAGTGTGATATCCACCCAAACACTATGTGTAACATGAGGAATGAGGAGCAGCTCCTTAGCTCATGATTTACTGCAGCTACTGGGCTGGCCTGGTGAGGTGGGATGAATTCCCTGGCCAGCAGGTTAGGGTTTACCTATTTCTTCCCTGAAATCCTGGCAAGGAGGATCACATCAGAGCTGCTAGGCAGTTGAAATGACAGAAAAAGGGTGTAGAGAGTCAAGAGACTGTGGACAACTTCTGCAGACCTAATGTGTTTGTGCCTTGAGGCACATGTGAAACACAAGCGTAGACAGTGGCAGGAATTTCATGTTAATGCAAAAAACTTGCTGGTAAGCAGCTGTGTGAAGCTGAGCTAGCTGTATTTCTCAGCCACACAAAGGTGAGAGGTCTTACTGGGAAGGAAATAGACAGTGTGAGATACTCACAGTGTGAGATACTCACAGGACCACACCGTTTTATTTCTGTGCCTGACACTGTGCTGTCACTGTCTCAGTATTTGGTGCCTGCCCTGTGATTTAAACTTATTAGATTCTGCCTTGTGGCAGGATTAGTTTACATTATTATGGCACTGTAAAGAATGAGACTGTAATCTTCCATTTTCAGATCAGTTGTGGTAAAGTGAAATTACTCATCCACTGAAACTCAAGGAAGATACATCTGGTTCCGTATGCATTTGAAGAAGTTTTTCAATTTGAACAAAATAACTTGGAGTTTTGAGACTGAGCATGATTTAAACTAGTTTTGTTTTATATTTTTCTCATGTGTTTGAACTCCCTGAACCAATTGTAAGTTGTGCTTAACACTGTAAAGACAATCTTGGCTTACAGTATGTATCCTTTGTATTAGACTGTTATGCAGCCATATAGGAGGATTTAACAAGAATGTTAAGTTTAACCAGCATTTACAAGTTGCTAAATGAGTAATTTATCAATTATTAGACTATTTTAGCCACTTTTCCTATTAAACAGATGCTTTCCAACTGCAGAGTGTGGATACCAAACCCATATTCTGCATAGGTTCTCCAGTGATCACCTTGGAAGCCACTTATAGGAAAATATTTGATGATGTGTAAAACATCCCTCAGTTAATTCTCTTCTCCCATATTCTCACTGGGCGGG
>WBMY01004650.1:1881775-1894678 GCA_013397315.1 Donacobius atricapilla
TTTTTTTTGAGACAGAACTCGGCCCACCCAAGCAAAGACTAGAAGGTGAAAAAGAGGTTCCTGGTGTTTGCAAATTCATTGGACAGTTCTTCCCGCTGCCTAAATGAAGATATTCTCCATGCTTCACAGAATCCCCTCTGCAGTACTGACCCAGGCACAACTTCTGTTAGTTGTAATTGTAGTCTCCTGGCTGTGTGTTGTAGTTCTTAAGAATATTTTAATGTGTATACTTTTCCTTGGCAGGATGTGAAGCACAACTGGATTTAAAAAAAACAAAACAAAACAAAACAAAACAAAAAAACAGATTTGAAAGTATCATTTGTTTTCACGCTTCAAAGAGCAGCTTCAGTTAGAGTGTTATTTTGCCTGTATGTGCAAGCATAATCAACATTTCTTCTGGTGACTTAATATTATATTGCCTTTTTAAATGTCTTTTAAAATGGTTGATGAAATCATCTTAACGAGATGATTTGCTTTAACATCTGCTTCTGTTGTCATTTCATTTTCAGTGTTTTCATTTGGTGGAAAGATTTTTCTTTTCCATCTTGCAAAACAACATAATATCTGCGTGCACATAAGTAACTGTAGAGTATTTTTACATACATTGTACATGTATTTTTAGTACACTCTGTTCCTTCAGCTGTGCTTGGGTAACCTAGTAAGCTTCATTTCCTTGTGTGTCTGCATGATCATGATGCACAGCATGGGGGGACTTTTGTAACATGATAAAAGAGATGTGAAATCTCACATTTCCTTGTAGAAAGAGAGAGGGGAAAAAAAAAAAAAACAAACCACCTGTCTCACCGTGACTAAAGATTCTTTCAGAGGCTACAGAAATTCTTTTAAATAAACACTAAGAGGGGAATAGGACCATAGTCTACTGTAAATGTAGGGCAAATTAAGGTAAGCTTTGAGTACATCAATATTTAGAGTTTAGAACTGCTTCCTGTTATTCTCTTGGCTTATTTTCAATCCTTTTTTAGACTCAGTCAGCTGCTGAGATGTTTCCTTTGTGTGAGACTTTAGGTTTTGATGAAGAGCTTCTCACAGTCCAGCAGCATCCACTGGAAACAAATCTAGGAGCTGAATATCAGTGAAACAGAGAGGCTGGAATTCAGGAAGCTGAGACTGTTCTGTAGTCTCAGGAAAAATTGACCATTTTCTTTGGAGAGTAAACAGCAAATGTATGAACAACTCTACTATATATACTCTAAGAGGATCTGGATCTCACTATCTTTGTAGTAAGAAGTATTTGCTTCACTCCTTACCCTAATCTTCTGAGTCAATAAATAAATTAAAATTATTTTGTATTACGGTATCATGATTTGTAGATTCTGTGCAGGGGCAAGGGGTAAACCCCTACACACTAGCATGTGAATTATTACACATCATTTATTATAAAAAGCTAAATAACACTTTCTTAAGAGAGGGAATTTTGCATTTATTTTTTAAAAGTTAGCATCTGCACAGTATAAATTCAATAGGCCATAACAGCGGGAATATAGTGAATTTATTTTACCTAATATCAACCACCACAGACCATATAAATAAAAGAGAGCTATGTGGTCCTATTTTTATTTCCCAATAAGAGAAGGTGCATTTTCCCTGTTGGGAGAATTTAGATTTTCTGAAAAGAGTTACACGCTTGCCATTTATTCTGCAGCAGCAAATCTAGGAAACAGCTCTGTCATCTTTTTCCCCTTCAATTTAACTTCAAGGATATTCAGGAGCTGTTTTCCTTCTTATCTGTACATAGCAACTACTTGTAACGATGTTTGGTAAGTAGGTGCTAACCAAGACAAGTTTACAAATCAAAGGCATCCCGTTTGTTACCTTCTGCTTGGGCACACACATGAGAGCGATAGGAGGGGGTTTGGGGGCAGTTCAGTTTGGTTTGTCACAGCCCGTGGATCGCACAGCTCCTGGGGGGGCACGGCGCCGATGGTGGGACACTCATTTCCACAGAAGAATAGAGCTCAGAGGGGCTGACGTGGATGTTGCCATCTCATCATTTAAACAGCTTGCTCTATCACTGACTTAAGAGCAGTGTGGGGATCAGCACAGGCTGCGAAAGTCTTTTCAAAACTGAACATTTTCATGTTACTAAGTACGGACTTAGAAACCTTGTCCCTCCTGAGCTCTATGTTGCTCCGTGTGCTGTAAAGTGGTAAAATTAAAGCAAATCTGCTTAGCAGTAGTGCCTGGAAACACTGGGCAAAAATGATTGAAAGAATACTCTCTTTTTTTCACCATTTGTTCCTACTTTTACATACTTGCTCCATGTCTCCAGGACTCCAACACAACAACCTCTCTCTCCCTCTTGTAGGAGAATAATGAGGCTGAATATCCACTCACAGAACTTTCATAGATCCCAGTCTTCCTTGCTGAGATATCAATTGTGATTGCCCTTACCACTCAGCATCTGTGAGAACTTTACCCCAAAAGCCCAGCTTGGGATTCAGTTAAAAGGAAGGAAAATGGGAAAACATGTTTTTCTGTGCATAACCCCCATCTCAATGGTTAAAAAGAAAAAAAAAAAAAAAAAAAGAAGTGGTATCTACTCACTGGAAGGAAGAACTTCCTCCTTCACTGGAAGAAGTGGAAGAAAAGAAAGACAGCAAAAAGGCTCTGTAGAGCACACAGAGCTCCACAGTACGTTCCAGTACATTCCCTTTTGCACACATACATACATCCTACCCTTCTGCACAGCTGCAGAGCTGTGGTCTTTGCTTTAGGGTGGGGTTTGGTTTGTATTTTGGTTTTGTGCTTGATTTTGATTATTTGTGATTAGCAAATACGTAGATACAGAAACAGGGTTCTTTTCTGGTGAAGATCTAGTTCAAATTCTTGAAATATAAGAAGTATTACATATTACTTCAAAGTTTCACAGATGAGAAACAAGGTTGAGGCTTAAAGCAACATCTGTTTTCTTGTATCTAAATTTGTTAAACTAACTATAAATGTCACTCCAAACATAATCTAAGGAGTTGAGGATTACAGGTGCTGATTACTAAACCTCCCCGTTCGAAGTTACAGTGAATCTTTAATAGAAGAAAAGGTATTCATCACTTAAATGAAGTCTTATGAGAAAAGGCAAAAGATCTATGGTGTTGCAGTAGGCTGTGAGAAAGTAATGGCAAATTACCAGAATGTCTAATGATAGTTTACATTTTCAATTAACATTCTAAACTACCAGTAGTTTGTCATGGTGGTTTAAGGTGGCAGGTTAATCTTTAGTTTTGTTCTTCTGCTGTTTCCAGTCTCCACCCCAACATCTCTCTGTAAATAATCTAAATTTCTCCCTGTTCTGCTTATGTGAGCTGAAGAAGATTTAAGCTGTGATTCAAGTTTTAAGCATTAGAAGTCAAAATAGAAAAGACTGCTTCTAATATGAAGGCGAAGGAAAGGTCAGCAGAGAAGTCAAAAGGATGACTGATATGGTCCTACAATTCAAGTAGGCATAGGGAGAGTAAAACGATTACAGCCACAAATTAAAGAGAAGAATTAGTAGGAAGTGAGAGTCGAATATGACTTTGGACAATGAGTGAGCTGCTTTGTGGGAAGTGATGTCTTCTTATGCTTTGGTGACAGCAATGGACTCAGATGTGTCTCTGAAGAAAGCAAAAGAAGTCTGAAGAAAGCAACCAACACTTACTGGAACAGCCAGTCTGCTTCTGCTTTTCTGAGTCCATCACCCCATGCTCAGCAGGAGAAATGGAATGAGTGTAACATGGACTGCTGCAAGTGTCACAAAGAACAGCTTAAGCTAATAATACAACCTACAGATGGGACAGACTTTGAACTAGACCCAACATATATAATCTGTAAGACTTGATGAAATCTGCTTAACATGATGAAAGAGAGAACACAAGGAAAGTATCAATATTACTTGTTGCAGAATCTCTGAGTGGCTGAGAGCAGTGAGAAAATTATTTGGGGGAGTGTAATGGATAATCCTTTGTCAATGAAACAAATATGAAAACCCTTGTTTTCCTGAATTTTTTAATGCTAATGGCTGGTGCTCTTACTACAAAGAAGCAGAAGTCCCAGTTTCATTTGTGTCACCTCAAACCTGTGCTCCACAGCGACCACAGATTTGTCAGCACCATGTATTTTCTACCCCCTGGTTCCGTTTTTAATTTTAAAAAAAAAAAAAAAGGCAGAAAAAACGCACAACTGTAGGTCATGCTTTCTAAAACCTTTCAGGAAAGAGCACTTCATTAGCAAGGTGGAGATCTTGACCTGTCCAAGGCAGGTCAGATAGTGTTTCTGCTAATTCAGAAGTGAGACAGTCATCTGTTTAAACATACCTCCTGTAAAGTGCTGACAAATTCTTGCTGTAAAGGTTTTCATGTCTAAAACAGGTTATCAATCTCGCAAGTGATCAGCAGCCCAATCCATGAAATGCAAATGGTAATGACCAGGTCAATCACATGTCCAGTCACATAAGGTATAAACCGGTACAGGGAAAACGTGTATTTATTACCTCTACGTGTATTGGTTCTATATAGCAAAAGTAGATTTATGGTGGTAGACTAATATGGGAAATGTGCCTTTTCATTGTGAATGTGATAATGACTTACTTACTTACATAGGTACTGCAAATACCATTTTAGTGGTTCTACTGCTGTTAAGGGGCTATGCAGGACCACACACTCAGCTCCTAAAGTTTGAAAAGGCCTGTGAATGAATCCTTGTCAGCCACTAAGATTATTTTTAATTCATTCATTAAACTAACAAATACCTTAAATAGTACAGGATTCATGAGTAAATGTTCTACATTAAAACAATTCTGAATTACTAACTCCAAAATTAAAGGAGAAAAAAACCTATGCAAGGTATGATAATGCATCAACAAATGTTCTTGAGCATTTCAGGACTCCTGTTCTATTGACAATTGCAAATGAAATGGCTTTACTGCTGCATTTTTTTTAACTTAAAGCTTTATTTCTGTGGTGCATACATTATATTTGATATCTTACGTGAAAATATAAAACATTCAAGAGCTTCCTTAGGAAGCAAATTTTGGCCTGAAAGTTCTTTTCCAATGCTAGTAACAAAATTTTAGTACATAGAGCGCAAATTCAGCCAGTCAAAACTGCTGGCACAAACATCAAAAATAACTATTAATTTCTTTCACTTTTTGCATTTGAATGTGATTGATATATCTCTAAGCACTGGCTGCAGAATCTTGTGTCAAGAGATAAGTCAACTGAGAAAAAAGCTCATGCAAAAAAAAAAAAAAAAATCCAAATAAATTATTTTCTTCTTACCAAAACCCCTGACATGTATAAACTTAGTGCAAGACATTACTGTATAATTGAATGAAGGTTGTGCTAAAAAGGAGCTTCACACATCAGTGGAACGACACCAGGATTCCCCTGGCATTTTATACGGAATATGTCTATCTCCCTTAGGCCGTGAGGGAAAGGCTTCTCAAAAAGGAGAAGTTTACCAAGTGAAAGAAACATGGTGCTATGGCAACACCCTTAGTTATTCTTCTGAGTCATTTGCCTGATTAGTCAGATTAGTTCATACTCCACCAAATATGTGGTTAGAACATTTGGTTAGAGTTCTTTACGGTGTGTTTTTCAGATCAGTATTTGATATTAGTACCAATAGAAGACAAAACGAAAGCTTTCTCTGGACTGAAATACTGCTGTTTTGCAGGGAATTATGTTGCTGCTTCTTCCTAATTCACCTCATATTTAATTCTGATTCTGTACGGGTAATACAGACAGATGAAAGTCTGTGTAACTGATAGGATGGTGCTGCTGTGGCTGCTAACTGGTAAAAAGAAAACCTCAGTGCTGTGGAAGTTTTTTCTGCTGATGACTACTTTCCACAGCAAAGGTGTTGGATAAGAAATTAGTAGTATAATAGGATATCTCTGATCTGAATGAGAGAGGTACCTTAAAAACTCTGACAAAATTTTTAATACTTTAGAACCATTGTCCCTAGGAGATTATGAGACAATGTTTGGGGGAAGTTCACACAGATAATTTAGAAATACAGAACATGAGGATAGGACAAATTTATTTTTTTAATAATTGGTTTACTGAGAATAAATTTTTTTTAAAAAAGGTATTCTTTCACCTGCTAGAGGAAATAATGAAGGAAAGATCTGGAATAAGAGAAGCAAAGGAGAAAATTGAAAAAAAGAATAGACAGAAAGAGAAGAACTTGCAAGAACCAATAACATGGTAAAAATAAAGCTTTTACAGGGAGAAAACATAATACATAATCAAAGGAGAGACAGAGAAGTCAAGACAGAAGGTTTGCCTTTTCAAAGGTTTTGCCAGGACTTGTTAAAAAATGAGAGGAAATTACAAAATGAGAGTGAATACAGAATCTGCTATACTAACAGTAGCTGGAAGGTTATCCCCTTCCCATATTCTAACTGTCCTTAGGCCAGAGAAGGAGCTTTCAGCCTGAAAATCATGAGTTTGTGATGAATACTTCAGCACATCTTCATCATGCATCTTTGGAAGCAAACGTAAATAAAACCTAAATAGATGAAATATAAATGAAACCTAAACCCACCATGAAACACACTGTTTTCCATGTGTTTGGAGGAAATTCTCTGTTTTACAGAAATCTCTGCACACTGATTGTTTGTAGCCATCCTTTTTGAAAACATGACATTCAGCTTCTCTAACTAACCAAGCAACATTAACTCCTAGAATGCTTTTAATTCTTTGTTCTGAATAAGTTCCAATGGACCATATGCCCATGACTACACTGAATACTGTGCTAACTCTACACTGAAAAACCCCCTAACCTGTAGTTCCATGTTACTGATCATTTTCTGACCAAGAGGTTAATGAAATGCCTGCCAGTGACACATCTTTATGCCTGCTGCGTCAGCTCTGTTTATTCACCTGTTTGTGAACTCTCTTACCTAAAGCAGAACTTACAGTTATCAGGTTATAGCAAGTCACTTTAACCAGCATTTGAAAAGTAACCTTTCCTTAAGTTAAGTCCTGAGAATGTTCCCATGGTTTTTGTTCAGGAATGAGAACTTGCCATGCTGAAGGTTTTGCAATGCAAGAATGCAGCCTGGTATTCTAAACCAGGCTGAGATTTTGCCTTTCAGTTCCTGTGATTTGTGTACAAAACAGGAACTCTAGGTTTTTTTCTCAGATCCTCCATCAGCTTTGCAGATTTCCTGGAAACAATTTATTTGCTTAGTTGGATTTATTGCTCAGCAAGTGTTTGGTAATCATGGTATTGTAGGTACCACACAATGTAAATCATCCACAATTTTAAAAGGTTATAGCATATACTTATTAATGTCAGAGATGGTGATCTAGAGACCCAGCAGCATGACAGTACATGTTTCAAAAACAAGCTGAGCTTGTGACAGTGAAGACAACTACCATCTGCTACAACAGAAGATGTTTGTTGTGTTCTCTAGTTTAAGAGAAAATACTGTCTAGGGGAGGGGAGAGTAAATTTCAGGATCTTTGTCTCCACATATTTCAGTCAAGCAAATCTTCAATCATCCTTCTTCAAATTTTAAAAAAATAAATTACATTTGCTCGTAAGTGCACTAAATGACTTGGCTTAAGTACTTTTTTCCTTCTTTCTCAACAGAGGGTGTCAACCTGAAGGATGACAAATCATCTTAAATAATACTTAATCTTTAAAAATTACTTACAACAAGTCAATGCCCCCAAGAATAAAAGAAGGCATTTTATGTGGCAGAGCACGATGTAAGGGAAGCAATAAAAGGGAAACACAGCTTGAACTGTAATATTGCTGGGTACCTTACATCTCCCTGCTGAAGGCAGCAAAGTTGCAGCTACCGACTGGCTAATCTGTTCTACTGTGTTTTAATCAGATGTTGGCATTATCTGCCACTAATTGCTTTTTCATTTCCACTTGTAATTATTCCATTGCATGTTTATGGTGAGAAGCTGAAAATGAAGCAGATCACCAAGAAAGAATTAATTGTTAATGAATAATCATCAGTAGGAAGCCAATTTCATTATCTTCAAAGAGGTAGCTAGAGATTAACTACTAACTGCGGTTCTCTTACATTCAGTGCATGACTGTAAAGTAATCACAAATAATCACACCCTCTAACTTCATCAATTAGTTTCTATTATGTGAATTGATACCAATTTTTGTTTTTGTTGTTTAATGTTAATGGTAGTATTCAAGCTGGGGAGTGCTAATTGGAAGGTGTTGTATTCAGTGGGCTCAAGGCCCTATTATTAGAGCACCTTTTTCATTAGCATATGATTCTAAAAAGGATGTACGATGGTAGTTACTGAATTCACCTTGTTATAAATGCATTATCTTTATCAATAAATTTTAGACTGTCACTTAGAATGATACATGCAAAGCTACTTTGTCACCAAAGCAGAGTAGAACTCTGCTTATAAAACACGTCACCATTTAATGTTTCTTGAGAAATTCTCCTTAAATCAACATGTAAAAAAACAAAGGTTGCTTAGGATTTAAACAATGGGTATAATAGAGTCAAGATCTAAAGGAAATCAGCTGTAGTACAGACTGTTAGATACCAAGCAGAACTATAAAAAAATCATATCTGCCTCATCATTATTGCATAGATAGATGGTCCAGTGAGAACTGGTGACTCTCAGCTTTCCATTTAATTCAATTTAGTCCTCTGTGATGCTACAACCAACCATAAAGAATGGCTGTCCTGATGTTTTTAGATGAATTCTGTATTACACTTGTATAATTTTTATTGAAAAATAAAAAAAGAAATCATGTCAGCCGTGGGATAATTTCAGTCTCTCTGCACTTCTGCACTAACTGAAGCCTCTCATTTTCTCCATCTCATAACAGTGCTTGTATTTTTTCCGTCTTTGTACCTCTGCATGTAAAACTCCCTGAACTTTGACCATAGAACAGTTTTCACCCCTTGGTTCTCTTCTGTTTTAACTGATATAAGACAGGCCGGCTTCTAGACACAATTTTATTTTTCCCTGGAGCAGGGGACATAAGGAATCCACCTCTTGTGTCTGAAGAAAAATACATTCATAGTAGTTTTGTTTGTTTGACCCTCCTCAGCAGCCTCATTAATACTTTAACTGCAAAGGAGGACAATACATTGGTGTTCCAGAAACCTAAAATACGACTAAGGAGGATGAGCTCTTTATGAATTCCAGGTTTTCTGCAAGAAGAAATCATGGATCTTTACAGCAATCTTCTACACTCCTAACACAGTGCATCTCAGAGACTATGCCAGGCAAGGCAGTTGCAAACAGCTTCTGAAAATTATTACAATAAACACAGAAGTTTGACCTTTGCTGAGAAGTAAAATTTGGCCTAAATGGAGTTTAAAATTTGGCCTAAATGGTCTTTCAACATGACCAGCAATTCTGGAAACTAGAAAGTTCCATTCCAGCCTGCAGGTGATAGTCACATCAAACCCCATAAAATACTGCAGAGCAGTTACAGTTCTCTGCTGTCAATCACATAACTAACCCATGTCACCTTTGTTAAGCAGCAATATGTTCCTTTCCCGTTGAAGATTGCAGTCAATGTGTTGTGACAGAGCTTGGATCACTGAAGTGATTTTCAGCCAAAATAGTCAAAAGCAGAAAAGGTAATTTTTTCTTTATGGCAAGATATTTTTCTCAGCTATCATGACAAAGTGTGATGTGCCGATGTCACTGCTGCCACAAAATATTCTTCAAATTCGGCATGTTTGCATTCAGAGTAGGGTGGTTCCTGTTATATTTCTTTGTGGCACCGAATCTGATGATCTATTAAATAAATATTAATCCCTTGCTGCCTTCAAAGCTGTCTCTGCCATATTAGGATTTTAAATATCTTCATTAATTGCTTAACTACCTTTTCCTAAATTCCCCATGGGCTCCTGTGATACTAGTCTCTCTAATTTGTTACCATGTGATTCATGGCTTCACTCTGCTGTAACATAAAACACATTTTTAGCCAATTTTGTTCTACAGATGCCTTTGACAAAATAGAAATTCAACATTTTCAGACTCCAAAGATAAGCAGACCTAGAAAAGCCACTACAGTGCTATATTTTAAAGGAATGGAAAGCACTCCTATTTCAATTCATGTATGCAGAAGATGTTTGTGCTCAAAACCATGAGTAAGAAAGCCATACAGATGTTTCTAAGCCATACAGAAAAGATTAGTGTGAAACTGGCATAAGAAGCAATGGAAAGGTTGATTATTGTAATATTTATGAAAAAAAATTACATGGGGTGATTATTCACATGAAAATATGCTTGAAGTTATGCTAAAATAGGTTCATAAAGAAATGCTAGATCGAAGTAATTGCATACACTTCATGCAGACAATCCTTTAAACATGAGATTTTTAAATATAGTCCAAGATTTTAGTCACTCTACTAGTAGACAACACCTTGTATTTGCTCACCAGTTACTGCATGTCACAAGTTGAAAAGATTGGTCAGAAGACAATAGCAATATGTAACTTTTATGTATCTTCACAAGATGAGGATGTCGCGTTTATGGAAAAGCTCACAAACTTAATCTAGACATATGCTCAGAACAGATGTGAAACGTGAAAAAGTGTAATGGCAACCAGGAAAAAACAGCTGTACTTTGTGATAGTCCTGGAAAGATCACTCCTGAAATGTAACAAGACAAACTTATTTTCAGTAACGTAATTTTGGCAGCTGCAGTCAGAAGTACCAAAAATATAATGCTCGTGTATATATGCATTCATATTTTTCTGCAAAGATGTGATGCACTCTCCTCCACTCACATATCCTTGAAAACTGAATTTTTCTACCTCCTCCAATCCTTGGTAGAGGCCAACTCATACACCTTTTCCCATAGGATACTTTATGTTCAAATGAGCACAATATGTTTTAATCAGAAGTTGTATTTCTTATTTTGTCATGATCTGTTCTGTTGAATCATCTTGGGCCACCATTATGGATAACATCTGAATCATCTTGGGCTATCAGAAGATCTTACAAAGCATCTCTTGGGTTCCCTAATTAGAGGTTTGGGATCAGTGATCAGAATATTGATCTAATTAGTTATGCCTATTCTTCTGTGCTTGATCAGGACAAACCGATCTTCAAGAATATTTTAGATTTTTTTGCTGTGACTTATTCTGTGATATCTTAGTCATGCTACACACTGAGGAAAGTGTAAGAATTGAGTTTTTTCTAGACGGCAAAACTTAGGTAAGTGTTCATCTGCTTTTGGGTTCTCTGTGAACTTCCCAGCTTTTTTTTTTTCTGACATTTTTTCCCACAAAGAAGGTCTTTAAATTTGCATTGATAATAACTAGCTGTGACAGTCCAATGTGTTATAGACACAGACAATACCATAGGCCTGGGTTTCCCTTGTGTTTAACCTAAATCTATGGTTACAGGAGAACATGTTGAAATGAAGGTGAGGCATTTATCCTAAGAAAAGTAACATATTGGTGGCACAGTGGGAGACACTAAGAATAAGATCATCTTGTTACTAAGATTCATAGCCAAAGGATCTTCAAGATTCATTGGTTTTATTGTTCCTGGCAAGGAAATGCTGATTACAAGATAAAGAATGCAGAGTTAGGTCCAGAATACAATGCTAGCTAGAATTTTTGTTACAAGAAAATGTAGATTTTATTTTAGAGCTGTGTCTCTCTCAAATTGTGATACTCCTTTGTCACAAGCAGATTGGATTACTGCAATGAGCCTCTACATAGCACTACACCCAACTGTTCATCTCAAAAGTTCATGGAGCAGAGCATGAAGTTGCCTGCCTCACTGTCTTATTTTCTGTGAGTGATATATTGCAGCCACTCAGAAAAATGCATTTCTATCCATTTTATTTCTGGAAATAAAATAACTTATTAGTATAGATCACTGAGCACTGTAGACCTTATGTCTTTTTTCAAAGAAGTGAAATTAAGTGGGGTACTTGAACGCTGAGCCTCCAAGTTATACGTTGTCTGGAAGATCTTGTAAATTTGTGACTTGACTTGGTTTCTAGGCAAATTGTAGCTGATTCTTCCATGTATGCGTGGAAGGAAGGAAACTTGTCAAATCTGGTGCATGAGTAGGAGAGGGATCTGAAGTCTGCCTATAAAATTTGATAGTAGAAAACTCCTATTAAATCATAGAAAGATCCTATTAAATCAATCAACTTGAAAAAAACCTGTGGAGCTGTAACATCAAGCATCTCTATCTTTACTGCTACTACCTAACACAGGGAAAGTGCTTCCTTAAAACAGTAAAGAAAGGAAAATAAGGCTTCCATGGGAGAAATTTGGGGTTCTAACAGCAGAGAAAGATGTTTCCTCCAAAGAGAAATTTATGTCACTTTCAATATTTCATCTCGTTGTCTCTCTAGCTGTAATACAAAAATTTGAACTATTAAATCCATATGTAGTTAGAGACCTCTTGAGTCTGTCATATAAACCATCATGGGCAGTGTTCTAAAAGCCAGTTACCCTGGCTTTAAGGAGAGTATTAGGCATCGACAGTCAAATAAACACTAGATGATTTATGTGATGCATCATGAAAACCAGCACTGACCAGTAAGCTATTTCTGAGCAAGTATCTAGACTCTATAATTTCTGCCTACCTTATCTGGATTCTTCACACCACAAACAAAATGTCACCAGAACTAACACCAGCATTTTTTAAGTTGATTCAAGCACACCCCAGCCCTTAGATTGGCACAATGGACTATGACAGCTCTTTCAGAGGCATTCCAGTCCATCATGTTCTGTGTGCTTGTTACTCACGTACACAAGTCTGTGCACTAAAACTCCTTGTGAAATATTTATCCCCAGAAAGGTAATGTGCATTAACAGTAACAACTTCCCTCAACAAAAATTTTTAATTTTCCCCCAAAGCAGTAAGAGTGCATCACAGATTAACAGATTAACATCTTTAAATCATTACCTGTATTAAAAAAAAAA
>WBMY01004650.1:1908707-1942424 GCA_013397315.1 Donacobius atricapilla
ATCAAGCCTTTTTTATTAAAATATTGGTTATGGCCTATTTGTATCTTCTTTCTATATGGAGACATTACAGAAAACAACTGAAGTAAATAAATATGACATATGGAAAAACACAATTAAAATGCATGCCTAGAAAGAGATGATAAAAATTAAAAATATTTTCCGGATATTTATAGTGAATATTCTTTTACTTGTTGTTTTTACAGGAAATTAGCTTTAGATGCAAACCCTGTACTACCATTAAAAAGAACTTTATTAAATCTGGGATTGATTTTATTTTTCATTATGGAATAAAAGGTGGAAACTAAAATTACCAATTTTTCAAGCAAGAACCAAAATAAAATGTTCAGATCCAAACCCCAAAATGTTTGATCAGTTTATATTTTTCATGTAAATATATAAAGTAATATATATAGCTATTTTCTAATTTTCTTCCATGAGATGAAAGTAAAATGAAAATAGTTTAAAAACAGAAGCTCAATATTTTATACTAGAAAATACTATCAAATGCTTCACAGTATTTTTTCTAAAACATTACTGTCAAAGTTGGAATATTTTTACATATTTTTACTCCACTACATTTATTTAATTTATTTATTTTATTAATTTATTCCACTAAATTTCATTTAATTCCAAAATAAAAACTTCTGTCTGGGAAAATTCCTGACCCACCCGAACTCCTGTGAGCTCTGGGGTGAGACATTACTTAGGCAAATGCCTTAGCCACTACTGACGTTTAGGCACAGTTTATTTGGGGTCAGGGTTGTTTTGTGGGTTTGGGTTTTGGGGGGTTTTTGAACTTCTGGAATCACATCCTGTAAATTACCAGGATATCTTTAAGAAAACACTTTTTCCATAGTAAAGGTATTTTGTTATTGGAATTTTCTCAGCTTCAGGCTAAGTGTCCATGTTAATATAAAAAAGAAAACAATTTGGAGCCAGGATTCCTGATATATTGAGTTCCCAATGTACTGGGTTCCCAAATTCATCAGGAACATGACTCATCAGGAATATGCCTTTCTCACTTAGAGAAGATAAAGATTTCAACATGAGCTCCTACATTTTAGATGAACATTACTTGTTATTTGGATAGTTCTCAGTGACATTGTTTAATATTAAAAATTTGAAAGCTCAAGGTTGTGGGTTGTTTTCTTTTTCCCCAATGTAGAGTGAAGGCCAAAAACTTGAAATCAAAAGAGAATTCTTGTTTTACAGCCAATCTCACAGCTGAGTTCACTGGAGTTATTTAGGTGAATAGGGGAAGCAGATTTTGACCACACTAGCTGTGTCTAGACTAGTTGCCTTATAAGTGCCAGGGAAATGCTTCCAAGCACTGGAATTTGATTGTCTACACTGTTAAATTGTTAAAAGAGTCCCTGACACACTCCTGGCTTTTCCCAGCTACAGCAGTTCCAAACAATTCTCAGGGACCTTTCCCCACAGGTAGCATGAACACAAACCACCCTTTGGACAAGTGAGATGCGTGGATGTGAGCCAGTTCGCACCATATGCCAGAGAGCAGTCACAAGTAAGTTTAATTTACTGGATTAGAAACAATTGATGTAGATCAAAAAAAGAAAATCAAAATCTTGACCTTCTCTTCATGAAAGGGAAGAGAAGGGGGAAAGGGTGGAAAGGGGGAAAAAACCGATTACTTAGTTTAAACAACCAGAATTTTTAAAATGAAATATCCTCTTCCCTCGTCTTCTTGATGCTAGGAAAACCTGACATTTCTTCTGAAGTTGTACATTTTTTTTTTATATATCTATGTATATAATATTTTTATTATGATTTGGTTTTATCTAATTTCTTTGTTTTCCTACTTTGTAGCTGGATAGAAAGAAACAGACAATTTAAAATGCATAGGTTTAATTTACTAATAAGTTTCTCCACAAAAAGCGCAGCTATATTAATTCTGAGCAGGCCTTTGTGCAACCTAAACATTCTATTCAAGTTTCTGTGCCAGAGGGCAAAAAAGGGGGCACTTCAAATCCTTCTCCTCTAAATAACCTATGGTCAAGAGAAAAGAGGTCTTTGAACGGCAAGGAACCCTTCAGCTGGGGAGTTAAAAGCTAAATTGTGTCCGTGCCTTTGCAGAGATACACCAGGACAGAAGGGCGCCTTCAGGCTCTCAGCCTCGGCACAGGATGGAGCACAATGGCAGAGATTGTACTCTTGGAATGACAGGAATAAAGCCCCCAGAAATGATGTGTGAGAAGTGCTGTGCCCTCTCACCCGCTCTACTGCTCCATGCACGCAGCTGGACTTGAAGCAGACTTTTCTGGCACCTAAGTACTTCTCCTGCTTGTTCTGATCCCGTTCACCTTTCGGGCTCCTAGGACTGCACTGCCTGCGGCGCAAAGGGTCCAAACCCTCCACGGTCACTGCTGCTGTTCAGCTTCCTTTCAAGGACCCTCCGAGAAAAGGCAGCGTGTGCTAGAATCCTGTTGGAAATAGATTCCTTGCAGTGGGAAGCTCTGCTAAATTCAGCTTGAAGTGGTTCACAGAATCCAGATCAAGATTCTGTTTTTCCTTTATCTTTCTTCTAATTGGAATGAGGCAGCACCCCAAGTAAATGCCTATTGATAGTTTCCCATCTGTGCAGTGCAATATATCCCACAGAACTACTTTCTGCCAGAGTTTGGGCATGAAAATCAGTAGACTAGATAATATCTATATTTTCTGAGAGCACAGGACAGCCTGAATATAAAGGGTGTCTTAAATAATGGATGGTCACGTGAATGAGTTGTTTTGAGGATTTCTCCAGCATTTCAGAGGGAATTTATTTCAAATCATGTATATTAATAAAGCAAAGCCCATGGTGTTTCCAAGCATGCTTGGTGACATGTGCAGAACTGCCAAATGGTCCATTATTTCTAAAAATTATGTGTCCCAAGGCAGTAGCAAACTTGTTTTCCAGACTGTGGGCATCAGTTTATGTGCTACATTTAGCATGTCCCTTTTTCTCGTGTTTTCAAAGATAATTTTGCTTTTAAAACCCCCATTCTTTGAGTAACATTTCTTTTTTCTTTCAGAATACATCTGAAAGCGCCTGCTTATTCTGTGCTGTCCACTAAGCTTTAGTTCAAGATGCAGAATGAAAAAAGTGAAGTATAAAAATTAGAGATCTGAAATGTAATGGCTGTGTTATAACAGTACATAAAGATCTATATTGTAGTCAGAAAATAAGATATGGATGCACTTTTATGTGCCCCATGTATTTTATCATGTTAATTATCTGTTCATTAATACTGGTGAGAGCAATTATTTGCTTTAGGGGTATAGCATTCCATATAAATCATGGTGCCTGAGGATTTTTAGATGTTTTGCTTTTGGTTTTAGCATCTACTGAATTATTTTGTGACATTTCAGACCATCTACTTAGAAAAAAAACAGAATTTCCTTGCCTAAGAAAAAGCTTTTAAGGAAGTACATAGCATTTAATTTAGTCAAAACTTCCAGTAATGGCATCCTGTTAAAGATAAAAATACTATGCACTAGTGACAAATGCTTATCAGGATTTTAGATTTTATACAAAAGCAGGAAAAAAAAACCCAGGCAAAACTATGCAACAGGGCACATCACACTTCTTTTCAGATCCAAGGGCTACTTGTAAGCATGTCAGCCATGTTGGGTATTAATTCAGAAATTAAAATGCATACATTTTCAATTTTAACAGGCCTGCACCTTGGTGCAGCAGACCTCTACCAGGTCAACCCAATTATAAAGCAGTTTCTCCCATGAAGTTTGTACTCATGAGGAATCATGGAACAGATCTCAGCTAACCCTTCAGTCTTTAAACTAGAATTCAGGGGAACTTGCTTGATCAAAAAATTGATAAATAATTTACCAAATAGCTACATTTTCTCAGCACAGTGTGCTCCTTCCAGCTTTTAAATTGGTGACCTTACAGTTTTATAGAGCAGTGCTTGATTTAGCAGACATATCTCTGGCTTAATATCTGACTTCAAGAAAGCCCCTCTATCTATTTGTCTGCCTCACTCATGTTCTGTCACGTGCATGAGGACACAGACATCAACTCTGCCTCAGTTTCTTCACTTTACAGAGACTATGATAATGGCCTCTGTAAAGTTCTTTGGACACTGCTGATATGAAAGATCATGTATAAGTGCTACTTATGTACAACTACTCCTCCTTTTCCCTTTCTGGAGATTAGAGTGCCTCAAAAATAAGGAAAAAAAATAAAACTTTTGTATTCGTAAACCAGTAATGTGGTAGAAGGATGAATGCTTGGAGTTGATCAGTTCTGCCCTTACCAGCAGAGCTGATAATAATCAGTCACTTATGTGCTATTTCACAGCTGATACCTCCTCCAAAAAAAATTAATTGCAAAAGTTTCACAGATGTCTGCAGCAGTTGACCAGAGCTCTTGGGTTATTGCTTGTCAGACTATTAATGGGTTTGGCTAACCATGACAGTCATTACTTTCCCCCTCCTGTGAGCTACTTTCTGTGTAATTTATGCATAGGTTTTGCCAAGATTTGACAACTTTCAGGATATTAACATAAAATTAGACTGCAGAGCTGAACAATGGGTGGCATTAAAATTAGCAGCAGTCGAAACCCATCAAAGAGAATTGGTTTCTCTCCTGCTTTGCTTTTAAGTTAATATTTTTTATTTATTTTATCTTATTTCATTATCATTTTGGAAGGAAGAGTAAAAGAATAATGCTGAAAACTGTTTTGTTTTGCTAGGTACCTTAGGAGCCTTCAGAATGGGGGGAAATTTCAATTAGACAAAATGCCTGGCAGCATCTTAAACAACAGCTAACCCGAAATCAATCACAGAGGAAGAAAAGTTAGAAGTGTTTTTTTGAAAAAGGGACTTTAAACAGAGCAGAGTGTGCTCCACACAGATTGTTTAGTGAATGCCATTACAGAATGCAATGTGTGTGTTAATAAGTAAGGACATCTGGTAACCAGCTTTTTTCTGATTCATTAACTGACTGCTTCTGTGGCCACAGGGCTTGATAGGGAAGGCTGCAAGACTTCTGCTCATAGAAAATGGGACTTCAATGTATGCTTTGTTCCTTTGACCCAACCATATCCTCTAAATTTTCTCCTATGCCTCCATTACATATATTTAAATTTGAAATCTAGGAGAAAACACTTAAAAGTTTAGAATAATACTTCCTCCTATTTAATTGTACAGAAAAAACAAGTCATACTTCCTATTCCTTCATTGACCTACAACTATTCATCCCACCAACACACATAAGTAAGTGATGCTCTCTACTTTTTAGCCTTTACCATGGCTGTGTTTAAAGACTATATTATTCCCCTTTTTATATATTTTCAAATATGATTCATTACAATGGATGGAATATTTCTGAAAAAATAATTTTAAAATTATTGCTTTTTTGTAACACTACAGTTTTTGCCAACGTAGTAAGGTTCTTGTTTATTTTTAAACCCTCCATGAGATTAATGAGCTCAGACAGAGAAAGTAAAACCATCACATTGCTCATATCAAGTGCTGTTTTTCTTCATATAATACAAGTGAAACAGCTCCAAATGCTCTTGAGAGAATGATTGAGCAAAAGAAATCTAACTTGATAGTACATGTTGAGGGATGAAATGGACAATGAAGTTTCCATATGTTGTTTTTACGCAGTAATTAGAAACTGTCACACACCGTTTCATTTTTTAGTTTCCTTGGGCTTATTTGCATGTATGAGGTTTTCCTTAGAGCAGAATTGCAGGCATCAAACTGGCACCCAGTTGAAATCTGAGGCAGTGATATGTGGGCTTCTTCCACCTTATGGAGAAGAAGCCAGCGGCAGGTCCTGTGACGGCCCAGAGCACAGCTCAGCAACAGCCAGCTGCAGCCTCACTCACCTCTTCGCCTCTGCCAAATTTTCTTTTCCAGATTGAAGTATTGGCCATTCCTCTATTGTGAGTCTGTACATTCTTGGGCATGTGGACTAGATTTTGTTCCCAGCAGAAACAAGGAACTTAATATATTAACATGCATGTACATTCAGCAGGAGTTTGGCTCCTCATTCCCAAAGGTTCCTTTGAAAATCCTAACACAGTTTCTCAAGGGCAAGACATGAAAATAGTGCTCTGGCTTTCAGATTTCCTCATGCCTACATGATTTTGATAAATTTTTCCAGCTCTTTGGTAATGATTCCTTTCTATATCTTGATAAACAACTGGCTCATTTAAAGCATCTGAATCTGGCCCTCAGAATTACACCAGAGAAGAAAGACCAATAAAACTATTTGCATTTTATCTTCATTATCCTTGTGGTAATGATGACTGAGAACTTGCTAATATTGAGCTCTTTTTTTCCTAAAATAAGGGACATATATATGTACATTTTTAATTCAGCTAAAAAAACTAAGTCACTGTGTGTGTTGTGTGAGTGGGTTCATGTTTTCCGTCTCTGTTTTCCAAGACTTTGTAAAATCCCAGAAAGCTGGATATGTATCTCTCTTGCCCATGCAAGACAGATTAGTCCTCTGGATTGTTGTTAAATCCCAATTCTTAAAGGATCTATAACTCCAAGACGCAGGACGGTGGAAAACATCAAAGGATGTTGATTATATTCATGGTTACATCTGAAAGGCAAAATTCAAAGATCTACCATGAAACTACTGTTTTTTAAACACTGAACCAGATCCCTGAAGTTACTGATGTTCTTTTGTTCATTACTGACTAAGGAAAAATTAGGCTTGTTTTGAAAAAAAGTCTGAATAAAGTTTTTCAGCAATCAGAATTTTTTGTACTGTAATTGCACTGAAATGCTCCCTATTGTCAGCTACTCTGCAACTTGCCAGAGATTTCATCTTCACACTCAATTCAGAGATGGCTCTAATATAAATCTAATTCTTCCATACAAACAAGGCTTTGAAAAGAATAGGTCATGCTTACTCATAGTCATTTAAAACTGCATAACATAGATCTTTATTTTTATGGTTTTTTTACTGAATATTTTTAGTTTTTACTTATTCTACGTTCAAACTACAACTGGAAGTTTTTCTAAACATGGAGGCAGAGATCCTCAGAAAGCTATGAAGATAGGCTATTGATTTATACCAGAAAAATATATGGATATTATACTATACCAGAGCTTTCAAAGGCAGTTACAGAATCTTGCCCTATTTTTTGCAATCAGAGAGATAATTAAAAAAATCAGAAAGGAAAATGCTTAAATGGGAAATGGTGTAAAGCTAGTTTGAGAGATTGCAGAGATATTGGTCAACACACTGGAAGGCATGTCATTGGTTATAGCACAGCTGTTGGAGGTGACTGTGTTGGTATCTGTAGCATGTTGATGTGTGAAGTGCAAAAATGAATCTTATTCCTCAGGAGAGTCCTGCATATGTCACGTATATTGTCTCATTAAGCCAATCCATTTATCAACCCACTGAATGCCAATTAAATTGCACAGGGTGGTGCAGGTATATGGTGGGCTGATGGTGCCAAACTTTATTACAGCTGAGCTTTTCTGGCTCAGTACATTCCTGCATAGCAAAATGGCAGACATATCAAAGCCAAATTAAATGTTCTTGACATAATGCCTTTAAAGAGGAAGAAATGCCACAGTCTGGCACAAAAGAGTATGAAATGTAATGTCACTTCTTAGTGTACTTTTAGTTCCAATGAAGATGTCACGGCTCAGATCCAGCCAGTGCCAAATGTCTTCACAGCGTGCAAATTAGATCAGTGTAATTTCATCAGGATGATGATCAGACTCTGTTGCAGCTCTATGGCTGCAGACACAACTTCTGCTGACTGCTGCAGTCAGACTGGCACAGCTGAGCTAATGCTGCCATCCTCAGAAAGAGACAGAAGCTGATTTTATAGCATTCTCCTGGTGCCAGAGTCCAATGGATATTCCTATTATCCTGGGAATATGTTGATTAGTATTTATTCTGATGTTTTAACTCAAAGTACTCCATTTTTTATCTCTGGCCACAGTAATATGAATATCTTTATTCAAAATATTCAATATATTCTTGTTATATATTATCAGATGATCAGGCTTTGATTGAAAGTACTTCAACTGTTAAAATGTGAGCAACAGTAACCTAGGTGAGAAATCCATTGCGCCCCACAGGGCAAGGCAGTGACTGGGAGAAGATTTACTGCTTTAGGAAAGCGCTAAAGCCTATCATGTGAACACAAACTTACCCTCTTTGGCAGTACTCAGTAAGGGCCATAACAGATGTACTCTGTTGGATTTAGTATCAGCCATTATTTTTCTGACTGTCCACGACTCCTTTGCTGGAGGTTAAAACCTGTATAACAGGTGTGGGAAAAACAAACATTTTCCTTCTGTTCACAATTCACAATTCACTATATTAGCTTGACTCGTGAATGCTGCACCCAGTGTATCTCATCTGCTGAATCTTTGGATATCAAACCCTCCCTAGAGTGGCTTATGCACACATTTTGTTCTGCTAACATGGTGTGAGGTCTCCGTGCAGTGGAAGGAGAGACAATGGGGAAAAGTATGGGCTTAAAAAGACTCAGTCTGCCTGCTGCCTTTTTGTATGCCAGGTCTCCAGGTATGCAACATGAGCCTGGCTCTTCTCACAAATGTCATTTTTTTAAGCAAGATTAAATCTACTGAAGCAATAATTTGTTGATAAATGCTTTCAGAAGCAGGAACATGGTGTTTGGTGGTAGATAACAGTCCCAGTGCCAAGGCTTACCTTACATATATTGAAGGTTTGGGTTTGCTTTAGCTTTTTGTGTGGAGAATTTTATATGTCAAATTCCTAGATTTGGTGATTTTTCTTCTCCCTAAAGCATTTGGTAAAAAGCAATTACTTACACATATAACAGCTAAAATCCCCAAACACCATGGCACACAGCCATTTGAGGCAAGTTGCCAAGTCTGTAGCTTCAATTAACCTTCATATATCCCCCCAAACTTGGAACACTATCAGAAGGCTATTATGTTCAAGCCTTACTCATGTGGTGAGCACTTAGACACTGAAGTTGAAATCAATAGCACTGGTGGAGACATGATTGCTCATGTATTCAAGTTTGCACAAGCAGACTTTGTGGCAATCTCATCCAGTCTGAAGCAGGGAGTTGCAGAAACTTGCAAATACATGTCTACTTTGGGATTTTGGCACAGAGATCAAATCGATTGTCCCTCATACAGCAGTGGTCCTTTCCTGACCTATTTGGTCTCAGACAGTAGCCGCTGAAGGTGAGTGAAGGGAAAGGAGCACAGCAAGATTTGGATATCCCATTAAATCTTCGAAGTAACCACTGACTCCAGTAATAGCTCTGTGTTCACTAGACGTACTGTGCAAATGGGTTGCTCTCCCTGGGGATTGGAACAGAGACTCTATGCATCCCAGATGTTCCTAAGCAGTTTACTTACCCTCCCCTGTGTGCATTTAATTCTCAAGATGGATGGAGATGGAGCAGAAATGGGAAATGAAATAAAAAGTCAGTTCTGGCTCTAAAGTGAAAATGTTACTTATGCTCACATGGAAAGTGTAAAGCTTCAATAAAAGCAGATAAACACAGTTTTTATGTGGGGGCAGACAAAGGGCTAAATGCCCAGCTGGTACAAACTGGCATAGCTTCACACTGAAGTTGATTAAGCATAGTGCAGCTTGTGCCAGCTGAAGATCTGGCTTACAGTTACTGCTCAGTATCCCTATTGTGTGGGTGAAATCCTATCTCTCTAGGACAGAACACGACAACCAGCGATGGATATATCCTATGCAAAGGCTAAAAAGAACCTCATAAGATTCATCCTGAAAACTTACACAATTTTTAAACCTCATGAATGCCATTACAAATTCCTATAAATTGAGAGAAAATACTACTACTACACAGAGCCTGAAGTTTGGGGGAAGGGGTTGGGTGTGCGAAGAGCTTCCTACCAACAGAAAAAAGGGAAATCAATTTTAATAGATTAAATCAAACTTAATAATTTTCCTACCAACAGAAAAAAGGGAAATCAAATTTAATAATCAAATCACATTTTAGAGTGAGAAATATTTACTCTGTGGCATTTTTACTCAAACATTTCACATTTGTGGTCTAGCAGATCTACACTCTGGAGCAAATCAGATCTTTCAGCTGAGACAAGAAGCAATTCACCCAGCCTTTATGTTTGTGCACCTACCCTAATGAGGGGGTAGCACCCCAGGCTGCTCCTGGGGCATTCCAGGACCCAGATGCCAAGCTTGGGAAGACTCTAGCCGCAACATCTGGCTCTGTGGCGAGGTGTAAAGGCAGTTGTGCTAGCGGATCTGGAATAGCCTCTGGGGCTGGGCTCACTCACGCTCTCCTAGGACGCATTTTCCTTCTGCTTACCTTTGTTTTGTCAAATATGTGGGGTTTTCATTTATTACACATTAGAGCAATATGGGTAGGCTTTCTGTCTGATCAGCAAGGATGTTTCCTATACAGTACTTCTCTTTCCTACAAATCTTTGCCCCAATAACTGCCTCCCAAGTAAATTCTTGCCACTTGATTTTTGCCTCTTTCATTTTATCAAAAAATGCTTTGTAAGATCTAATTGCTGACTGAAAACTTGTGACATGAATTTTTCCTCTCATTTTTAAACAAAAAAATGTATTTTGACAAATCAGTTTGCTAAAGTTGAAAAACGGCAGGGTTGCTAGTATCTTATGATTACACTTACGTTTTTGCACACATAGAGGTAGAATTAAGCAATACTGATTTTGCACTAGAATTTTCAAAAGTTGCTTCTTTTAATACAAAAATACCAACAAAAGGACATTAAGCTATGGAAGCTGCTACTAAATTAGCAGTTGCTACTACATTACATTAGAGGTAAACCCCTTCATGTTAATCTTATGTCTTCAGGCCTTTGCTGTGCATTTTATATGTAATACAAAACATATGAAAAGACAGATCCTCACATCATTAATATAGAATGAAAAGTAAACATTAATTCACAGTAAACATTGTTCCCGTAATTTGTTCAAAATGTACATATATGACCTACAGAAAAAAAATTATTCCAAGGGCATGAAGTCTGTTGCATCTATACTTGTGTGCTTCCAAAAAAATGTGAGTTTTCTTTGTATCCTTTAATTTACAACAAAAAGTCAATAAAAATGGCACAACATTTTAAAAAAATATCAATGAGGCTTAAATGGATCATGGCTTAGGAACTCACTAGGTAAGCTAAATAACATCTTGCAAATAGGGCACTAGCTTTTGGCCCTGAGCTAACAAGAAATATGTCATCGCACATCTAACATTCACTAATATTTAATAAATTAATGTTTACAGTATGCGATTTTTTTCCACAGGCAGAGTACAAAAAATATCATGGGGTGGCATATGTTAGGTGTAATGTTCTGTGCACTGCTAAAGGTATTCAACAAATTTTAATGCAAGCTGAAATTTGCTTTTATAAGTCTATAAAAAGAAAATAAATATATGATAGAAAAATAATGCTTCAAGCATTGTAGGTGTCCAATAGCAAAAAAATTATTTTTCCCTTTTTCTTGTGGGAATGAAATAACTGTGATTGTTATAATTCAGTGGAACTAAGGTGATCTTATTCTTCATGGATCAAAACAACAAAAAAAAAACTCAAGAAAGCATAAATCCAGAAAACATAATCCAAGGGAATCAGAAAGGACATGCGGATTAATATGGAGAAAAATTAATTGGAGCATTAAATGTTAAAGAAACCATGAAATGGATAAACAAGAGATCTCTAACTTAACATATTTTAGGGATTTTTGTGCAGCTCTGCTTAGCTATAGGCCAATTCATGGGATCAGGCTGTTTGTCTTGAATTCAGACTGAAGCTTATGGTAGTTTTAAGTACCCATACTAGGGTAATATCATGTGTGAAGTGTCAGAGAGCTGGGTATAGAGATGGTGCAGTGATAGCCATTGCCATGATATTGTGCTGTATTTCAAACTGTATCATGGAAACTGAGTTGATCATGACAACCTCATTTAGGCAGGTTTGTGACTGAGCTACTTAATAATCTGGGGTTATCACTAAAAATAACTCAGAAAAGAGTGAGAAAGAGTTGCTGTTAGTCTGTAAACCATATTTACACACACAAATTGGAATTTTGGGAAGGTGTTTACTAATAACCTGGTTAGTACAAACCCCCAACTATTCCCTTGCATCTCAAGGAGGAATGTAGCCTGCTGTTCACAATCTCCTAGTACATTGTACACTAAGCCTTTCCTGCTTTTTGCATGCATTTGTGAGTGGATAGACGACTGAGAGAAGCCATTCCTTCTAAATGAATTCAAAATGACTGGAGCTAACTTCACAGGGAAATCAAATGTGTAAAAGGATTTTGGCACCAAAATAATGGTAAGTATGTCTGAAGAGGTTTTTCTTTAATGTCCAAACACAGCTGAACTATACTAGGGTGAGTGATTAACTATGATTAAGAAGTGATGTTGCTAATTTTTAGCACATAGGAAACACTACATTTACTCAATGAGAAGGAATTTATAACCAAGTGTTACAGTCTTGCCTGTCCTTTGCTCCACAAAAAGCATCAAAATAACTCCAAAAGAGTAAGAATAATGATCAAAGCTTCACCCTGAAGGAGATTTCACACCAGTTTTCCTTGGCAAGGGAAAGCTTATCCTCACAACAAAATTTGCCTCTCTTCCAGGAAAAACAATGAAAGTCATTAGTTTAATTCCCCTTCTGTGACATATTGAAGAAGCATGGCACTAACCCCAGAGGGCATGGGGGACCAGCCCTAGGGAGACAAGAGACAGCCACATGACCTTATGGATCAGCTAAGAGTGGTTAAATCTGCTTCTTGTCATAAGTGTTGACATCTAGGTGATATTACACAGAGCTTTATGAAATAAAATCACCTCACTTACTGTTCTCCATATTGTTTTTCTTAAATAATGTGCTCTAGTGACACGAATTTGTCCAAATCTCCTCACAGAGTGGTGCCTAGAAGGTGGCTTTGCCATAAGTCCTGACAAAGCAAGTAGCAGTGTTTTCTTTATAGCAAATCCAGATACAAATACATGTATGTTATCCGGTCCACAGCTACTCTTCTCCTTCAGAGATGATGTACCTAGCCCTATCTGATGCGTGGTGAGGGTAGGTGGGGAATCAAGGGAATCCTTAGTGGTAATAAGAGTCTCATATTTTTGAGAGACTCACGTTTTTCAGTGGACTCTAGACTTCTTCACAGGGCACACAACAAAGTACTTCTTCAATTTTCAGTACATTTGTATTGTTTAATTTCACTTTACGAAAAGCAAAGGTCATAGTAATGTATATTCTAATCCATGTCTACTTCTATTTATATTTCTGTTCTGCTCATCTCATTCATCTGATATTACTCCAAACAGCAGAATGCAGCCTGTTCTTTTTAGTTAAAAGAGTCTCACAAGACTATTGAAGACATGAGCAAAGCCTGTCCAATTTTGCAACCGTGGATCCAACATTTCCATCTTAGGCACAACTCCAATTTACATGACTGGAGTTAGCAGTGAGGCATTCATGACTATGATATGACTGGTCAGGGCATTAAAATCCAGGTGATTTGGAGAAATTTTCACAGAACCTTTCTTCTTTCCTGGGCACACACTTTCTGAAGGTTTATAGACATTTCAGATTTTATTTCTACTCTTCCAACAAGAGAAATTGTTATGTTTCTTCTACAATATTCAGAGTAGAAATTTCTTTTTTAATTAATGCATGCTACAAATTAACATAGTCCACTGAGTGAAATACAATATTTGATAAAAAATTCCTTATTTACAGTACTGCATCTGCTAACAACAGTGGTCTCATTGATGCATCCAGCTCTTTAGGACTGCTCTGTTATATAAGTACTCTCCAAACTGAAAATTAATATGCAATGTTGTATCATGTTCATCTTTTCTAAATTAACATACTTCAATATGCCTCTTTGGCTAATGCAAAGAAGGCACAGATTAAAGTATTTTCCATTGGGTATAACAAGGGGAATACTCTATCATAAGATACTAGTTTGGAATGTATTTGGCAGATTTATGGCAATGACTTCAGAAAATGCTGGGTTAGAGAAGTAATTTCAAGCATTCTTTTCAATTCAAGCGACTTGGCTGCTCTGTGGAATTTCCTCTTGTTGGTACCAGTATTGACTGTATAAACTACAGGGAACTTGGAGTGAATATCTGGGTGTACAAAAGCGAGCTTTCACAAAGGCCATATAAAATAAGCCCCTGTCACTTTATAAGTGACAGTATCAGATCTGCTATTTATTAAATATGCTAGATCCAGGGGAACTTTACTTATAACATCCTTGCAGAAGGATAAGAGCCGTAGCATGGCTCTGCTCTGTCATAATCCTGAGGTTAATTTACACAGGCTCTGTGCCTGCCACAATTTATTCTAACTTGATAGCCAAGAAGATCAGTGTTCAGAGGGAAATAATGTAGCCATCATTACTAAATGCTTTTTCCCTTGGGCATTCCAGCCTGAGTAGTAGAGGAAACTTGAAGTGAAAAGCTGAGTTCATAAATTTCCAATTTCTTTGATCCAGGTCATGAAGGGAATCAGAGAAGGAACAACAAAAAGAGTATGTCAGACAGTGATCCTCCTAAACAGAAATAGCCATTTAAGACCACCCTGGGGCTGGCATACAGAACCAAAAGAAGCAAAACATGCTGGAATACTTAAGAAAAGGACTCAATTTTAAAATCTGTGATTAATACCTGAAATTGTTGCTGAAGTATGCAAAGAAAACTATTTCATGGCCCTAACTCTACTGGAAACTAAAATCTTCCTCTCTTGGGAGTTATCTAAATTAACCTTGTTATTTCTTTAAATACTTCTATATCATTAATAGAGACTTGACTGTCATAATAGGTTTCTCTAAGGTTTGTGGACAATACACAGATGCTTACCAGTGTAGTTCTGTCTGAGGTTAACAGGACTCTGCATGGTTAAATATCACTCATTTCCTTGACAGTATATAATACCCTTAATTCTTTACACAGAGATCAAATGTTAGTAGTGGAGAACATCTGTTTCTGTTCATATATTATACAAAACAAAAAAAACCCCAAAGATTAAAAATTGGTAGCCAGTTGCGAAATTTTCTCTCAGAACTTAAGCAATCAAAATGTTAGCAATCCGTTTTTACTTGGGTTGCCTGGGCTTTATATTTTTTTAGTATTTCATTACTGATTTATTACTTAATTCTCACTTTAAATTAAGCAGCAACAGATACTCTTGTTACTGCTGAATAAATATATTTTGCAGTTGAATTGTTTGAAACTTGAAGAGGAAAATAAGATATTTGAAGGTTCATCCACTCAGTCCAATTTAGGAGCGTCAGCCTATTTCATTCTGTCATGGGGTATTAAGAAAACAGCAGCAGCAGGAACAGAACCACAGCACTCCGTGGCACAACATCTCCAATCTGTCTAATAAGCAAAATGGCAATAGCAGGGACGTGGTGATTTCTGTTCTGGGACTTCTGTTCCACGACACATCACACTCTGCAGACACACACCTGCCAAGGTCCTGCACCACAACTCAAGGGAACACAATGCTGCAACAGCCAAGACACCCACATCCACCCAGACCTCAAGGCACAGTACTCCAGCCTCTGGCTCTGCATGCAGTTGGACTTTGAGGACGTGTGCCCAGGCAAACTATTTTCACGTGATTTACTGATTTCTAAGCTGCATGGTCAGGAAAAGCCACCAATGGCCTTGTTAAACCACTTATGAAACCCCCTGGCATGGTGATTAAAGGGGACAGGCAGGCATCTCTGGAGCCAGAGCCTAAGGAGGAGGCGAGCCCAACGAGTGGGCCTTTGGCTGTCCCTGCAGGTCACCCAGCGCCGAGCGGTTCCAGCCTTCGCACGCTGCAAGGCAGCACCCCTGTGGTGGCCGAAGGGCGAAGGGGCATGAGCCCTCTCAGGGTCACAGTCACACCTCGAGGCAGCCCGGGCTCCACTGCGGCTTTGCTGTGTGACCAGGCAGGGATTCACAAATCCAAAGAACCACATCTTTCTTTTTTACTTCCCCTGTGAAAATTATAATGAATGTTAAAAATTTCAGTCCACTTGACCAAACTGAAACTGCATGTCTCAACAGAAAAGGATTCTTGTGGGAAATTTCTGCCCAGATACAGTAAATTCTGCTGGTGACTGAGAGGGATTTTCCTTCTAGTTTTTCCATGTATCACATTTTGTCAACATATATTTCACAGACACTGATTTACTAAATTAATGTTTTTCAACAGTGGCCTAGTCTTTTTTCAGTGGGAAGACCTCCAGGGTCTTGCCTCCACCATTTTATCTGGATTGTTTAAACAGTTTTAAATCACATTATTACATAATATATGTTCTATTTGTCACAAACGGTGGCAATTTAATACAGTAGCTCTTCAGTTTGTATATTTTTATAAATACTTCACAAGTAACTTTACGAAAATGACCATGCTTGTTTTTTCTCATTAATGTTTCATTGTTGCAACATTGTTCAGTAACATAATAAAATTATTTTTATTTATTAAACATTTTAAAAGAGGCTATGTTTGGTGAGTTAGCCAGGTATTATCTCCTAGAGAAAAATTCATTTGCAGATGAAATACCTTTCTTTGTGTCCTTCATTCCTTTTTCCACCTACTGCTACTGTATTGCTGTATTATGTTAAGAAAAAAATTATAGAGATCATGGAGAAAATACTGTATTCAGCCTCAACATTTTCTCCTCTTCTTTTTCTGTATCTGCTTCCTATTCAGTGCAGGAACCATGCTTAGAGAAGGCATCATCAGGACTTTTCTCATATAGGGTAGAAGCTTATCATGTAGATAACTCCAATTAGTGTAATAATGCCTCAAGTTTTTGCTTAGAAAATGTTTTGTCTTCAGAGAGGAAATGGAACAGTGTAGGTAACCACGAATAAATAAGCTGTGTTCCTTTCTTCTAGTTCAAACCAAAGTGGCTTGCACAGTTTCAGGTTTATTCCATGTATTGATGAAAGCTGTTATCTCCCTACATTTTAGAGGGAGTTGGTGGTCCTGAAGCCTTTATCTTGAACTACTTCCACCTGGCTTCATTTCTAACTCAAGTGTACATGACACGATCAAACCTTTGAGTCAGAAAATTGTTCCTGTGTTTTCAGCCCACGTAACTTCTTTTTAATTTCTGCTGATAGCAACCATAATCATATCTAAGAACAATTCTGATACAACCTCCCTCTGACTACACAAAAAAGCCACTATATACCAGCAATCCTGAACTTCTTCCTTTGCCCCATTCTCCCCCACATTTTATTGTGTCCTTCAGAAATCAGCCCACTCTACCACTTACATAAAATAATCTCTTTGTTCTTCACTTGAAATCAGATATAACCTTCATATATGTAAGCAATGCTTCTGCTCAGTAGTATTTAAAGAATTTTAAATCTTCTTTATTGTTGTTTGCAACTAAAGCCTCTCAGTTACATCCAAGCCCCTTCACAAAATTCTATCCACTGCCAAGGTATATAGGGATGAAAATGCTCAGTCTTCCAAATCCCCAAGCCTTATGGAAAAGTGACCTGGAACGGCTTTTCCCTGGATCTTTTCAAAAAGCACTCAGCTATTCACTCTGTAGGGCAGCAGAGTTTAGATTCTCTCAGGGCATAGTTTAGGGCTAGTCAGAAGACAGTAGGAACAAAAAAACACTGACAGGAAATAGAAGAATTGGTAAAAACTAATCTGAAAAAAAGACATTCTATCCCTTCTACTCCCTTCCCTCAAAAAATGTCACCAAAGCTGGAAATTCAATTCTCTTAATTTGTTTTAATTAAAAGTTTCAAAAGAAATGGGAAATCATGTCTTATTGTTTGAAAACAGCAAATTCTGTTGCATGAATATTGCTGTACTGAAATGGGAGTTTTGAGTGTTTCACAATTTTCCCCGCTTTGTACAGGCTGAGCTGCTGGTTTGCTTGTATGTTCCTTAATGCATTTTATACCATTTAATAGAAGGTCTTTGCAGGAAAGAAGCCTTTTTTCTTGCACATCCCTGGAAACATAAGCTAGCTAGTATCTGTGCTTATTTGAGAATAAGGAGATAGATGAAGTCAAACTACACGTTTGAAGCAGACCAGAAAGATCTATCCAAATAGAAATAGTTCATTTGAGCTGCTGTGTCACCACATTGCCCTCTGAGATGGTTAAAGTACTTGGCAAATTCATGTGATAAAAATTCTAGTTAAGAATACATTAGTTCAATAATATAAAATCCTAGCAGTGAGCTAGGCTCATTTTTCCATAAGCACCACAGCAAAATTGCTCTGGCTTTAATCACTCTCAGGAAGACCAAAAGAAGCATGAATATTTGGCACAACATCTTCCTGATGGACCTGATTTTGCTGAAGTTTAGAAATCAAACTTAATTCTGTAGGTGCCTAGCTTTGGTTACTTCAAATATACTCTGCATATTAATAGAAAAGTGTTGTACTGTGCAAACAGAAGATAGGAGAAGAGACTAAGCTTAGATACAGAGCAAAGATACTGAGTCTTTTTGTGTTTCCCATATGCATACTATTTATTGTTGTAGTTTATAAAAAATCCAAAATGCCTTGCCTTCCTGGTGTTGCTGTGTTATGTTATATGCTATGAGAATGAGTGAATTACAACATATCTCATTTAGTAGGAAAAAACATAAATTTGCAGTGAAGTGAAAAATATGCATCATAGAACATAATAAAGAGGAAACCCACTTTGTTTTCTATTTTATGCTTTACTTTCAGCTCAAGAACCTTGTGAACTGCATTGAAAGAACACAAAACTGAGGACTTTAGACTTTAGTACAGATGAATGCCTTAACAAAAATACCATTTACTAGCAGAAGTGATGCTTCTTCTTTCAGAGGAATTTTCCCAGATTCACTCTGCATTAGAAGTGCATGAAATGTATACTAGGGTATGAAAATCAGTGAACTCCCACCATATGATATCCTGATAACTGAGACGCAGCAGTGTATGGCAGCTCTCCTTCACAAGAAGATAGAAGAAACACCATTTCTGTGGGGTTGCAGTTGACACTTTCAGTGTTGAAAGCTGTGCCTCTATGAAGAAAACTGATTCTACATGGATATCAGAGCACATGTAACCTTGGATGGTCACCCGGGAACAGGGTCCACAAGAGGAGCAGCTAAGTAACCCTACCATGCACTATTTCTCTAACACTAGATGATAAAAATGATTAAGCAAAGGTTTGTCATGCAAGCAAGCTTTAAGCCAAGGATGGCTGTGGAAGATCTGAGTACGATTCAAAAGGTGAAAGAGCAAACTTGTGTAATATGGAAAAGAGGACAAACAGCATCATTAGCCGTTGGCTGAAGGTTGGATTCAGTACCCATAATAATTAAAGTATGTTAACAAATAATTTATGCTACCCTATGTCTCTCAGATCCTACAATTTTCATTCTAAATTTCTGAAATGTCATACTTAAAAGATGTCAGATAACTTGGAGCGCTCTCCTGTGATACCTTGGCTCCTGAAAAGAAAAACCCTTAGGAGATAAAAACTGGAGCATGAAACTCACAAGAAAAGTACACATGAAAATATTATACATCTGGCATTTTTGGATTAATACTGTCACCAAAGAATGTTTTATTGCACACACAGCTAGAGTTGCTCATGTTGTAAGGAGCACATTCTTGACTTGCTATGTATGGTTTATTTGCAATACAGAAATGAATGGCTGAAAATGAGAATTGAAACCTTGTTGTCTTTTCCCTTCTAGCAGAATTATATGAACATTCAAAATTAACACTGTTTACTACATGTCATTTTTCCTGTTAGAACTGAACCACAAACCAAAAACGATTTTACAAAATTTTCTTGCTATTCATCACTGCTCACTGACACTTGTCCAAACAAATTACTGCCTATGGGTTATCTGAAATGTAAGGCTATTATTTGCACATAATTATATGTGATAGATCACTCAAGTCACATGTTATTTAGCTGTTAATTAGTTGATCTCTGTTCCATAAAAGTGAGCATACCTGAAAATAATTCACTTTTAGAATCCCTAAGTCATTAGACAAAGATCCAATCCCTGGGTTTGGAGTTTTATTTGGGGTTTTTTTGTTTGGTTGGTTGGTTGTTTTTTGGGTTTTGTTGTTGTGGTTTTTTGGGGGGTTTTTTTTGTGCTGAAGGTAAGATCTGACTGACTAGAGACATCTTTCCTGGTAATATATGGAGATGTCAGATTTCAAAGCTCATTCTGGTCTGAGTAAGCTGCCTAACAAATTTTTCATTTCCTTTTTCTTTGACGTACAAGTCTCAAGTAAAAGGAGAGATGTGCTCGATGCCATTCATATACACTGTTCACAGATCCTGCTCTCACTTCGGTTCCCTGTATGGCACACCATTTCAGATACCTGTTTCATGCTTGGCTTGAAACTTCTGTCCTTTGTATTATCTGGAAGAGTCATACCTAATATTGCTCTTACTTTGCTCATTTTAGAACTCATTACACCTGTCCTGAACCACAAAACCAGTATGTAGTAATTACCAGTCCAGTGGGTGTAGCCCAGTGATGGTTCCTACAGTAGCACTTACCGGTTCCAAAGGCTGTAGCCTAGAGTCCTGCTAGAACCTGGGAATCCCAAACAACCCCCATACTCCTCTCTTCCTGACAATAAAAACTTGGGCAGAAGACAAAAAACCCAGACATATGTTACCTTGATGATTCTGTCTGCAACAAAGATCCCCAAACATAATTTTACTGATGGGTGGTTGCAACCTTTCCAGTACCTAATTTATTTTTTCTTTTCAGAACCTAATTATTTCTTCTTTTTAGCAATTACTTAGGGGTTGGGTTTTAGCTTCAGATCCACTACGTGGATCTGAAAGAGTTACACATGATTTGTACTTGGAGTTCCTCACAGTTGTTGGACATTTTATTTATGTTAAAGCTACTATAAGCAGTCTGTTTCATCCAGCATTTCATCCTGGTCTCTGACTTTCCATTCAGGCAAAACATTCACTTCAGTCAATGACACTTTTGCGGAAGAACTAAAAGTATGAGCCCAAGACTTCCTTCTACTATGTTACAATGGTGTATCTATTTTCAGACAGAAAGCAAACACAGGTTTGTTTTGTTTTTTTTTTGATATGAAGAAAATAGAAGAAATTTTGTAGGTTCTTTAACATGAAATTGTGCAGGCAAAATATTAGTCATAGTTTAAGAAAATATGTGATTTATATCTTTTATGTGGAGGGTCAGCATGATAGCCAAAGTATTTCTAATATGATTTAAGTTAAAACTGTCCAAACACAAAGATTTCAATATATTTCCTTAAGTAAGTACTTTAAGTATTTTCTTTAGTATTCTCTAACTCCAATAATTCTTTGTTAAAGAAGAGATTCAGCAGCAACATGCTGTGGGCATTTCCTCTGACTTTTTAAGTCATTTCCAATGCTTTATAATTATTACATTTGTATAGGACAGTGATTATAGCATAAGAGATTACTGAAATACAATTATTTTTAGACATCGGGGAGTTGTACATTGTTCCTGACTGCATCTGTTAAGATCCTGTAAAAACCTAGCCAGATGCTGCGTGGTATGCAAACACTCTGAGTTGCAGAGATCATATGTGCAAAGACTACAAAAATACTCTCTAAAAAGTAACTGTGAATATGATCAACATGACGGGCAGCTAAGATTGAATTCTGTCCATTTAAATTGAATAATCCACTCAAGTTTATAGGAAAACTTCAGCTGTCACTGAAACTGGTCCTACTTGTGGCAAAATTGCTTTTAAATATTTAATGTCAGCAAGGACTGCTAACAGAGGCAAGTGGAGGAAAATATTTTAGAAAGATAAAAATAAATACCCAATGCTCAAGGAGTGATTGGAAATAATTCACCATACCAGACTCTCAGCAGGTGTAAATCAGTTTAACTCCACTGACCTCTCATCCCCAACCCTCTCTCAGGCACACACCATTTAGCTTTGAGACATGGAATAAAAGCCTGAAGTCTGCCTAACAAACTATGTTGCTGCATGTTATCGTTTTTAATATATGATCTGCATGATTTACTGCGGAGCATTTCTCTACAAGTCACGCTCACTGTAAGCTCAGCTGGCTGTTACAGCCTTAGATGGCAAACACTTACTCCTACACACACATATTGGAGTCAGACCCTGTGCTCAACTGACTGGATACAGAGCTGCAATTCTGATCTAAATACCAGAACTATACATGACACTTCCTTTGTGCTTATGAATCTGCTTCAGATATCACCCCAGACTTAAACAAACATTTCCCAACTTGTAACTAGCACAGTGCTTGCTGCATTCTCTCTTTACTCCTACAACAGCCCTTGTTGAAATACAGGTTGCCATGTTTAAAATGTAAGTCTAAAAGATGCATAGGCACCAGTTTTAAGCCTTTCAAAAGAGAGTTATTTTCCCTTTCATGGGTGTATGTCTGTGTATACTGCTGTATCTATAGCTACATCTGCTTCTGCATTCTACATCTTCCTGTACTTAAAGTGCGGGCCCCCAGGGATGAATACTGACCACATAACTCTTTAATATTTTCATAAATTATCTGGATGATGGGATCAAGTGTACCCTGATGAAATTTTCTGATGATACCAAACTGATGAGGGAAATGGACATTTTGGAAGGGAGAGCCACATAGTAGGAAGACCAGAAGAGGCTGGAATAGTGGGCTAACAAGAACCGTAAAGGCCTTGCACCTGGGAAAACATAAAGCAGGAGCAGAGCACAGGCTGGGATCTCCCTGGGGAGCAGCTNGTGGTGAGCAGCTCTGTGAAAGTGACCCGAGGATCCTGGTGGACAAGCAGCTCAGTGTGAGTGAACAGTGCTGCTGCTGCTGCTGGGGCAAAGAAAGCCAGCAGGAAGGGCACTGGGCTGCACCAAGGACATCACCAGCAGAGAGACAGAAGTCATTACCCCACTCAGTATCCCAGCATTATCTTTCACCTGGAAGGTGCTACTTCCTTGTCACACTTGGAATACTGAGCTCAGTTTTGGTCCCTGATACAGAAAAAAACCCCTCATAAACAGGCTGAAGAGGATCCAAAGAAGGGCCACAGAGATGATCCAGGGACTGGGAAGCCTGCCATATGAGGAAATGCCACAAGAACTGGGATTGTTCAGCTTGGGAGAAAGACTTAGGGGAGACCTTATCACCATGTTAAGATGAAAATTCCCCTTTCACGAGGACTCATATGGAAAAGACAAGTGGTAATGGTTACAAGTTGATCCTGGAAAGATTCCAGTTGGACACGAGGAAAGTTTTTCACAATGAGAACAATCAGCCATTGGAACAGTCTCGCCAGTGAAGTGATGGATTCCCCAAGACTGCACAGTTTAAGATTCATCTGAGCCATCTTGTCTAGACTGTGTTTTTGCCAAGAAAGGTTGGACCAGATGATCCTTGAAGTCCCTTCAAATCTGGTATTCTAAGATTCTATGATTCTTTGACTCATTATAGTAATAGACTCCAAACAATTCATGATTGTAAGTGAAACATTTTTGTTTCCAGATTACTCTTTTTTTCTGAAATTTTAATGCCAATAGTTCATTTTGCTTTCTCTTTTGTAGAAATAATAATGCAAAGGAAGGTAAAGCAAAATCTCTTGTGAAAAATTACCTATTGCACATACTTAACAATTAGCAGACGTGAACTATAATTAATAGAAGAAAATTACAATAAAACAAACTTCAGGGAACACTAACATTTGCACTGGGATTTCCATCAGTCAATTTGTTCCATTTAAACATGAAGACATTTGAAAAGCTACAATTCTCTTCCCTTGTGGAAAGCAGGCCCCTACCACCATTAACTTTTGGGATTGCTCTACCCTTCTCTGAAGAATAAACCTGAAATCCAGCAGTCACTGCAGCCTCTAGTAATTTAAAAAGCACTGTATTGCCCTTTTTATAGAAACTTTAAAAAATATTTAACATTTTATGACTACATCAAACTGAGTGACTGTGAACACTGTACCCCAGTTATCTGTTTAGGGGCAGAATTGTACTACTGGACTGACACATGTGACTAAGCAGAGCTATTTGATTTCACAGTCTTCACAAACTGTGTCTAATAGCATTTTCAAGAACTAAACCATGAAAGGAGAAGAAACAGCCAACACAAGATGAATATTCAAAAAGCTTCTGAAAACAGAGATGACACAAATGTAGGTTTAATTTCAAAAAAAGTAGATGTTCCTGGCCTTGAAAACCAGAGATAAATAAAAGAATGTATCTAGACAAGAAGATAGAAAAGCAATGCAGATATTTCTGCACATGACTCAGTTGGGTTCAGAAGGCTATTACTGTATTCATGAAGAGATATACCCAACCCAAGCTTTCCAAAATATGAAAATTTGGTTGATTTTCGGGTTTGCTCATGTATGTCTTATTTACTGTCTCAGACAAGCAATAACTTTGCAAATTCCTAAGTGGTAAAATGGTCAAAATTATCCGGAACAGATTTCTTTTTTAAACTGATGGCTGCCTTTTTAACTCTATATTTTTATAAATTTTATGTTTGTAAAGACCTTTAAACTCGACTTTGAAAGATTTACATCACTGGGACATGAGAAAGGCTGTTTATTGACTTGTTCCTCATAGTAACTGCAATAGATTTATAGCAGAAACAAAATTTGTTCAGAAAGAGATGTACAATACTACACTTCCTTCTACTTCTGAAGAAAAAAAATGTAGCATCTTCTCACAAAACAGGTTTATAACACTGATACCATATAGTAAAGATATTCTAACACACTGTATCATTTTAAAATAGAAATATCTTGGGAAAACTCCTCTTACTAGAGAACCTATTTTTTTATACATTTTGCCAAGTATTTATGTAATCATATTTTAAATAAATATGCCAGAATTTTTGTGAGGGTTTTAATTAGATGATCAATTTTCACTAGCCAGAAAACCTACAAACCAACAGTAAAAAAAATCACAGTGCAGAGCACATTAATCTGATTTCATCTAGTGATCATGCTTTAGTTTTCATGCAGTCCCAGATGAATACACAGATTGTGGCCTGGTTGAAAACAATGGAAAAACTCCATCAGCTATTAAAAGAGCTAGAATTTCAAACCCAGTCTAAGCTTGAATAGTGAATAATACGGGCAAATCTCTGCTTCATTAAGTGAAATGCCCAACAGCTGTAAGGGCTACTGAAGGTCACAGACTCGGCCCTTTGCTGAAGATTTTCAGCCTGTGGTAGCTCTAGATCTGAGTTTGTTTCTCTGTGAAACACACAATTTTGTCTCAGCTACACAAAATACACATTTAACATCTTATTTCTATCCATCTGTGATGACGCTTAAATTCTGGTTTACTTTTCTCCAAACTGCCTTCTGTGATCTCAGTAAGCAGAATTTTTTTTTAGATCAGTAACACTCATTTCTCAAAACAGATATTATGTCTTATTACCCCACAGGCATGTCTGTGGTGCAAACTGTATGCTCATTTATGGTCAGTTTTGCACATGAAATAATCCTGACTGCAAGAATAAAGAGAGAACTGTGATTCTGATATGTCACAAGAAAGAAGGTGGCCAAGTTATTTTTGTTTTTTTCTTACATGGTAGGTTAATACCAACATAATATTTCATATAAAATGAAAAGTGATAGCACAAAGGATTTATAATGATGTTTAAATATAGGTGTGAGGTTTTTATTAGTAATCTTTTCACTTGCTCTAAAATCATGACCATAAAAAGATTACTGTACTCTGCCTAAAAGAAGAAAATCCTGTGTTATTAAAAATACAGTGCATTTTCGTATCTCTATGTATTATGTGATAAATACTGTGCTGTAGATTCTCCACTACCTTATCTCAAACTGATAAAATTTACACACAGAGGACAAAATCCTCAAATGTTTTTGAATTCTGCAACCCTCTGTGCGGCCCCAAGAAGCACTGTCATGGGGAAGACATAATAGGGAAGGGCTACCAGAGGTGAGATCACAAGATGTAATACTGAGATTGTAACAGCTGTAAACCCCAGTGAGATATCTGTATAACCAAGAGCTGGAACCTTTGCTTATATATCATATGAGAAACTTAGCATCACTTTAAAGTCTGTAAAAATCAAAAATGTGTGGCTTCTTACTGTTTAGTTACAAAGAACTAGCTTGATTCTTCTGCAAGTACTAGGTCTTGATTAAGCCTTCATTTATCATGATTCTCATAGAACACTGCACAAAAAAACATTTTCTAAAAAAGCACTAAACCATGTTTTATGTAAGAGAGTTAAATAGAGAATAGTTGTGATATAAGTTCATTTACATACACCTTGACAATCATCCTGGATATTGGTTATACCTCAAATTTTATAGCCCCACTCTATTTACTAAAAGCAGTATTGTGGAATTGGAAAAGGCCTGGACCTTCATGTTGGGTTGACTTTGTCTGGCTGCCAGAAAGCCACTTAGCTTCTCTCTTACTGTCCCACTCAAAGAGGAAAAGGATGAAAAAGTATGATGAAAAAGCTTTTGGATCAAGGTAAAGCCAGGAAAAAACAAGTCACTGGCACCAGGAAAAGATTGACCAAGTTGTGGGAAAATAATTTCATGCCAGTTAAAATAGATTTGAAGGCAAATTAAAACACCACCTTCCCCAACCCAACACTTTTGTCACCCACTCAATTACACTTTCTTTCTCAGGTCCCCTATAACCCCCAGCCATGTCCAAGAGGTGCAGAGGGGATGGGGAGTATGAGGTTACTATGAGTTCATAGTTCACAGCCCCTTCCTGCCTCTCTCCTCCCATTTTTCCCCAGCTCCAGTGTGGGTCCTGTCCACAGGCTGCAGGTTCCTGTCTGTGGGCTGAAGTTCCTCTCCACGGGTCTCAGCTCTTGTCAGGAGAAGCTGCTCCCGTGTAGCCTCCGCAGGGGCACGGGGGCTGTCAGCAGAACCTGCGCCAGCATGGGCGCAATTCCTGTCCTCTGCTACAATGTGTGCTCCATGGGGCCTCCCAGCTACAGTTAAAACATGTCAGAAATAAACTGAGAATTGGGACATGTCAAAATCAAAACCTTTAAAAGAAAACATTAAAGCTGCTACATGCAGTACTCTAAAACAGAGCAAGGACAGCTCAGAGAAACTTTGTCGAGTAGAACAGCATCTCACTGGTTTATTTCATTACAAGTTTTCTAGCGACAACATGTAACATGGTTCATGGTGTCCATTATATAGATTACTGCACAGAGAAAAACAAACAAACAAACAAACAGGGAAATAGACACAGCCTACTTTAGCAAAATAACAGAAACCAGGACAACTAAGCTTACCTGTAAGTAGATGAACTCTTAGTAGTATATCCTCTACATACTTTGCTGTCTGCCTAGTCTCAATACTACTACATTTTCCTTTAATACAAGTGTAACTTGAACTTGAAAAAAAATTCTCTTTCAAATTACATGATGATGATACAGATTTAGTCTTGTTCCTGCAAGCCAACAAGAATTCCTAATTTTTAAATTATCAGGGTCTTAACTTTTATTGGACCTGATAACTCTGAAATCACAGATACACAGCTAGCAAATAACTACTTACAAATGTAATGCCAGTACTAAGGTGATTTCAAGTTGACATTTTAACAATTAGAGCTCTGATAGCTTGCCAGAAAATTTTTGTTTTCTCTAATTTTTTTTAAGAGGTTAATAAATTCAAGAAGATACATTATGGGGAATGGATGGGTTTTGGAATCATATTAAGAATATCCATGAATAAGAGAATCATACTAAGAGTACCAGAAAAATACTGAAATACTAGAAAAATATTGATATACATGCATAACAAAGACAGCAATCTAGAAAACAATCTAAAAATCTAGAAAAATAATTTATTTTCATATCTTTTGAAGAAGTACAGAAATGCCACGTTTTATATATATGGTTATACAAAATCACCCAGTTTTCACTGCCTTGTACCATAATTCCTTCTTATCATATTGTTGTTCTGGATTTACCAGCAGCTTGTCTTACACTTTTCTCTGCAAGTCTCTTGAAGTCTCAGGGCTGGCTCCTGTTTTGAGATGCCTGTTTCCATCCTCACATAGATTAGGAGTTTGTGCAGCAATCGTTTTGTGCATATCTAGGATTTTATCCTAGCATCAAAGAAATGACCAGTTGATGAGAAATATTTTTAATATACTCTCAGGAAGTAGAATCAGACATAATGATTACCATCCTTCATAAAGGTGACCTGGAGTCCATATTCAGAGCTATGATCTCATTGTGATGTTGACTGATGCAGCACAGTATCACATCTTGAAAAATGTATGTTATGGTATACTGAAGACAAGACTGAAATTGGAATGGCATTTCCTCCAGATGTTTCCTTTCAACAGTTCTCTTCCAACAACTGTTTCAGTTTGGGTTTTTGGTGGATAGTTTTCCAAGAAATAAGGGGGTCTTGTGAGGTATTTTTCCTATCTGAAATATAGCTGTTGTCACTGCTAAAAGAACATGGTCCAAACACATCCCCCCTTTCTAATTTGGGGGCTGTTTTCATAGTGCTTAGTTTTTCTATGGAGCCGAAGGCTTTCAGCCTCAGCATCATTTAACTCAGTTGCTAAACTATTAATTGTCCAACTTGCACCAATCATTGATCACAAATATTTTTTGTTAGAAATTATTAAAAAAAAAACAAAACTTAAAAAGAAATGAGAGAGACAACAAATAACCTTACATTCCTCTCAAAATATTCAGTCATTTAAGTGTTCTTGTATGGCAACCTCTGGAAAATAACAACAATTAAGGCAGTCCTGCATAATATAACACTGTCATTGTATTGACATATGCACATACTCAAACACCGATGCAAATCGAAACTAGCGTTGATGGTAAGCGCTACATAAGTTCACACCAGAGTACAGAACTGAACCTCTTTTCAGCAATATCTACTTGTTTAAATAACCAAAGCTTGTGCTTTTACCTTGTCCTTCAGTTTATCTTGCTTTGCAGATGCAACAGACCAATGTCTAACTTAAAATTGCTTTGCAGCTAAGAAATAAATCTAGGCAAAGTTTTTTCAGATTCTGTTCCATTCCCATTGCATCTAATCTCATCAGCAGACATGTGGAACCTATAGAAGAATAGAAATATGGAAAAAATAGAAACACAATATCAAGAAATGGTCAGAATTTTTTTCTGTGTAAAGATGAATACGTTGAAACACTAATTAATGATGGAAAATTAATTATGGGGAAGTGTTGATTTAAATAAATTATTAATTTGAAAAAACCCAGAAAACTACATTTATTATGTTGAAATTCACAGAACATACGTATTTACTTTTCATCTCAAAGAAACCATATCTAACTAAAATATTTGTTTTAAAAAGTGATAATAATGAAAAAATGCTACAACTGTGCTGAGCCAGATTTTTACAAGGGAAGACACAGAAATGGTGCATGAAAACACTCTTTGTTTGAATTTCAGATGGGAAAGTTTCAAAAGCTCAGCAATTCCCTTGGGATGGAAAAGAGGTTACTGCCCAATTCTGCTCAGAAACAGTTATTTAGTTGTGTCTGATCTTGACACTCAAGAACCTTAGACAAAATTTTAAGAAACAAAAAAGGATATGCAATGTATCAATCACACATATACATATAATGATTAATTTCCAGTCCTACCTATCTGTAAATCAAAATGCAGTTATTAGTTAAGCTGTTGTAAACTATAATTATCTTTTGTTTGCTTCTTCTACTCAGGGTGCCATAGTCATCGTCTGTATGACATTATTATATATTTAAATACTGGAAAACTCCTTTGGCAGATCAGTCTTTACTTCAGCTGCACAACTGTTCAAGGGAAGAAAAAACTTCTTTAAAGTACTTCCTAAAAGGGCATCATATGAGTGTAAATATATTATAAGCTGATTAAATTAAAAGATTGTTTCTCTTTAACTGATTCTAAATGAATTCAGATCTCTAAAGAGAACACAAACGAAATGATAAAATTAAGACCCTTGCTAACATTTCCTTCTTTTTGATGCCTCAGACATCTGTGCTTAATTATACTTGTCAGTGGACAATATAAGCTCTTCATGCAAGCTCACATGTACCTTACAGCAGAGGGAAGATGACGTTTCTTGAAGAGAGCCTTAGAGGTAAATGTAAGAGTGTATTTGCCTTCGATAATTTCCCAGATGACAGCATATTTCCCAGACTTTGTGGCCCGCTGCCACTGTGCGGGTGGTGGAGGAGAACCTTACATGAAAACAAGACATAGTTATGGTCCGACCAAAACCCTAGATTTTCCATGTTTCAGTAAATCAGAAAGGTTTAGAAATTTCAAATTTGAAATAGTACTACTTAGGTATTTAGACAATTTAAAAATTAAACTTTCAAGTCTTTATAATTAGGAACAGAAACTCAACCACTGATTGTTTTTATTTTTAATTCAGAGTAGATTTGGAGACCCTCTTCCATAAGCAGTGGTAGGCTTCCATGCCACACGGGAGACCAGGGACAGACACAGCCAAAAGCAGCCATATCCATGAAGATTTTTAGCAACATGTGCTTTCGTGTATTTACAACACAGCAAAAGCAGTCATGTGATCAGTTACTCAACATCAGCCCATACACAGGACCTAATTTAATACAAATGCCTTTCAACTTAGGGAATCAAAAAGTATGACCTAAAGAAGAAAGATGACAGACATTCAGAATCAGTATGTTCTTCCTTCAATAATTTTCTTTCTCCTCTTCTCACCAGAACTGAGATCCATTGCAGGTAAACAATGTCCACAGAGCAAATAAAGACTCAAACCACTGCTTTTCCTAAATTGAACAACTATGGATGGGGAAGGCAAATTTTTGGTTTGTTTGTTTTCCATTGACTTTCTTTCATATTCCTTCCAAATGCAAAAACTAACAAATTAAATCTCAGCAGTAGCTACTACTTCATAATTGCATTTGAAATATTACATCTTGAAGGACCATAAATGAACTTTCATAGAACTTGCTCACATGACGTTTGTTGACATTTAGCACCAGTAATTCTGGTTTACTCTGATATACCTCTTTTTTAGCTGGACTCCTGCAGAAGAGTATTTGGACCAATATCCTTGAGCTCAACGAGATCAATGTGGGGAGTGGATTACTGCTTCATTTTAAGTTAGATGTGTAGGTTTTAAATTTGTAGACTTGCTACTTCTAGAAAGTTAAGGCTGTTACCTGAGAAAGCTCCTAAAGCCACAGCATCAGTTTAAACCATCCAATTAACACAACCAATACAACTGGCCAGCCACACGATATACAAACTACAAATCTGATCTAGGTCTGGGGGTTTTTGCTGAGTTGTTTTTAACCCAGATCACTTCTCTGATGTGTTTCACTGCTCGCACACTGAACAGTATCAGTGTAACAGCAATATGATTCAAGAATAAGCAGCCAGAGATGAGGACAGTCAGATGAAATGCACACATCTGCTGTAAAAAACACTGCCAAACTGTGGACTAATATAATTAACAAATCATCCCGCTGGCTCCTCTGAAATTGCCTTAGATGGTGAACCAAATTCAAGCACAAGAGCAAGTCACTGTGGTATTTTGCTTCTAGTGTTATTAACCCACAGAGGATCGTGGGAGATACGCTGTTATGACTGCCTAGCAGCAAGATATTTTGGGGAGAACTTTTTTTATTATTTCAGGATAACATATATAAACTGACACATAACTGATATTTGATTTGTAAATACAGGGACTTGGCTTCCAGTGTTGGTTCCACCTCTTCTGCAAATTCTCTTAATCCCTAGTAAAACTCAAGTTCTCTCTTCATTACTCCATATCGTCAATTGTATTTATTCTGCTCTCTGATTGGTCCTGCACCTGAATGGTACTGAAACCTGCAAATATTTCTCAAAATATATATTTCTGACTCTCCAGTAATTTATATTCCATTGATTTCTTTAATGCCTGGTGGATCACAATCATATCCACTCTAGCAGAGTCTAGGAGACAACACACAAATTTCCTCCAGACAGGTGAGGTATAGGTCTCAATTTCCTATCATAGGTGATAAGCAACTATTTATGTGCCAATAATTCAATCCCACAGCTTTACAGTCTAGCTCTTCCTGTCAGCTAGGAGCCGTGCCACCATCTCAACACGGTTCCTGCATCATGGTGGCGCTACCATGTTACAATTTTTCACCAACTAAACCACAATTTAGCATTTCAGTTTTGAATCATGCTTGTTTTGCTGCTTTGAAAATGAGGGTGAAAACTTCTTGAGTAGTAGAAACGCAGATTCACAGCTGCTGTTGATTGTTTTAACTCCTTTGATGTCAGTAATTGGAAGGAAGATGAATAGCAGCTGAGGAGCTGCTTGACTCCTTTACACAAAACAGCCACTGCTCCACATCAGTGTCATCTGGAGAAGCCCTCTGATGGCTCTGAAGATGAGGACTTAAAAAAAGATACACTTCTGACTGGCTGACTGACTGTTAGATCTTCCACTGTGCTGATCTCATTCCAGAAACTACACATCTGCATGTGGTCAGGATGACAAGATGTTTCACTCTGAGTTGCCTCAGTGCCCCACTCTGGTAGTTGCTCAGCATTTTGCAGAAGAGTGAAACTTTCCACATTTCCACTAACTTAATGGAAATGAAAGGGGGGTATTTTCCCAAGAAGCTTAAAATGCCATGTTCTGAGTTTCCATTAGGGGATGATACTCTGCCATCTCATTGTTCTTCTAATATGTATAATATTCAATAGCTGCAATCATGGATTGCAGCTATTGAATAAAATCTGGATTTTATTCCAGATACAGTAAGTGATCTTTGTAACTAAAATTTTCGTTCAGAAGTTCTTCTGCTCTTGTTCCTCAGATTCAAAATACTGTTATACATACATTATCCATATACAGGGATTATTACAGCACCAGGGATACCCTGGTATTCAAAGGATTTCAACGAGGCAAGGTTTGCAGATAGAAGTAAAAGCCTTGATTTCAGGATGAACACAACTCAGTATGAGCTAAATAAGAGTCAGCGACTGATTGCTGAAAACATGCACGGAAAAGCTCCTCACTAAGATCAAGGGAGCCCTTTCAAGGTCTGCCAAATACCAGATCTCTTGCACAATGCTCATTTTCCTTTGTTACTTTGCTGTCTGGAGGCATGGCTGCTAACTTTGTCAGCGACCGAAGAACTGAACAGGAACGTGAAGAAGTTACTCCAAAATGTAAAAGAAGCGATGGGGGGTTGACTACATCACACGTGAAAGGAAGGAGCCATCGGCAGCGAGCTGTCTTGCGCAACATGGGTAGGCCAGGCTCCCTGCGGCTCTGGTTTCAGGAATCCAATACCGGCGGGGGACAGCAGGGAAGACCCCCTCAGCACAGGGGCGGTGGGGAAGGCTTTCAACACAGGGGTACTGAGATTTCTGCTTAATCTGAAAGGAAAAATCAATCTTCTCCACACTTCCTTTCTCAGAACACGGTCCTGCGCTTGGGTGGAGCTGCCCGCCCGCTGCTCGGCGGGAGATTTTAGGACGAGTTTGCAGTGTCCCCGTCCCCCTTTGCCGGCCCGGCCGGGGTCCGTGTGTCGAGGTGAAGCGAGGGGGCCGCGGCCCGCTCTGCTCCGCCGGTGTCGGGACGGGCGCTGCCCGGGGACACGGGGCCCGGGCCGTGTCCCTTCCGCGGTGTCCCGTGGGCGCGGACGGGGCGGGCAGAAACCCGACCCCGCCGTCCGGGCAGGGAGAGCGGCCGCGGCCGTGCGGG